>JAJGRW010000132.1:150084-171145 GCA_025461045.1 Carex parvula | reverse complement strand
AAAAATATTTTACTAGAAAAAATTAAAAGAAAAAAAAATAAACTGGTTTAGATTTGTGAAATTCCTACCGATCTTACTACCAATATAAATATTACTATACTCTTACTATTTGTCTCTCTTCTTTTCTATCAATTACTACCAATAAAAAATTTCCTTTTTAAAGCAATTATTTTTTTGAGCATGATTCCGCAGTCACAATATTATTATTAAAACAAAATTTCAAAATACTAGAATTTTCATTATAGATGGTTGAAGGTTTGTTTTATCACAATAGAATGAAGCATTCCTACTATTAATTAATTATTAAATTATAAAAAAAACAGTGTAAAACTAGAAAGCTCTTTAATAAAAAACGCGTTCCTATGATATTTTATTTTAATAATTTTGAGGATAAGTTGAACATATTTTATTTTTATAGTATGTTATTTAATTGTAATTCCGATAACATTGATACGGAGTGCTTTTGGTTGGTTTTGAGCCGTGGATTTTTTCTTGTCAAATTTGCGCTATTTGTTTGATGTTTTCGGTTTTACGTCAGTTGGGCCTGGGCTGGAGTGGGACGGGCCTGCAGCTTGCCTCTGCTATGATCCAACCTACTTTCTTTCTTTTCTTTTCTTTTCTTTTCTTTTCTTGTGTTTCCGCAGATTTTGACCCGACATTTTTATTAATATCCAAAGTTAATTACAAATTAATAAATATACTCAGAATGCCTAACTTTTTTCAAAAATATCCAAACTGGCTATAAAATAGTAGGTTTTCCTCCTCTCCAGTTCTTATTTTTTTTTTTATATAGAGACACTATGAAGAGCAAGATAATAAAATCTAACACTGAAAGTTCGAATTTTTTTGTTTAAATTAATTGTTTAAATTAACAGAGGACAGGCACCCGAGCGATGGTCCCCTCTCATTTCCAGTGGTGATTGTTTTGTACTATTTATATTTGGTATACTATGTTTGGTGTTTTATGTTTGGATTATATTATGTTTTTTTTTATGTGTGCTTTTATGGTACTATTTCATATATTTTTTAGATCTTTTTTTCTTCACTAACTTATACTAAATTAACTAAATTGTGCTAAATTATATTAAAAGAAAATAAATTATCAGGATTATACTAAATTAAACTAATGAGAATTGTACTAAAATAAAATAAATTATCAGGATTATGCTAAATTAAACTAAATTATGCTAAATTATACTAAAATAAAATAAATTATCAAGATTATGCTAATTATCTTTGGTATAATAGATAAACCTTAAACCCTAAAACAACAAAATAATAAAAATAATAAAAAATTGGGAACCGGCCATTAAATGGCCGGTGGTGAAAACAAAAGAAACCGGCCATTTAATGGCCGGTGTAGACATTTTTAACAAAACTCAGGTGAGCTGAATATATTTATTAATTTCTATTTAACTTTGGATATTAATAAAAATGTCGGTGGATTATTGTACAAGATCCTCATACTAACAGGTTATAATTGTAAAATATATTTATTTTTCTGTCATAGCAACAATTTTAAAAGTATATTTTATTATTTTCAATCAATTTTATTCCTGAAGTATATTCAAATTTCAGTTTATAAATTGTTATATCAATTATATGCATTATTTTGGCACCAGGTCAGCACTAAATGACTATATTGCAAAATAAATTAAAATAAAGAAACTGTTTAAAATTTGGTTAAGGGACTAACCATGTCAGTTTGCACGAACGTGCTATTGTTCGTTCGAAAGGAGACATGTCACACAAAATAAACACATCATGCAATATGTGAATCACATCACGTACCGACACGTGTGACATTATGTTTGTGACAAAACCGAGATAATCTATGTAACAGGATCCAAATCTGGTTCTAGAAATTCAAAATCATGAACATAACGCTGAAATTCCTGAATTTTCGAATCCGTCCATTGAACTGTTGTCGAGATACGTGCATAGAAAACCAGCTGTTTCGTGATGCGTGCACAGAAAAATTGAACGGCTGAATTCAGAATTAGAATTTCAAAGAATTTCATAATACTGTTGTATCTTGGATTTTAGCTTATTTGAATCCACGTAATATCGGTGGCACGCAAAATACATACAGGTTTAATTCAGATATTCATTGGAGCAACTGCCTATCAGCTTGTATAGTTGTATGGGCCTCGGGCTGCTACTGCAAATCAGATATTTCAGGCCTTCCCCCGTTCCCGTCTAATTAAATCTTCGCTCCCTCCGATCTGTCCTTCCAACAATGAGACCGCATTGTAAAGTCCAACATGTACTACAATTCCGAACTCCATTTTTCCTATATGTTAAACGAACTAAATTTCTGGAAAATGCTGATAATACATCGCGTTTTCCATTCGATGTGTAACAGTGCAAGGCGAATCCAACAATGCAAGCCCCATTCGATCAACTAAAATTAAAAAATCAATTGATAAATTTATCACAACGCTAATCCTTATCCATGCTACAAAAAACAGAAATAAACAATGATAAGAAAAAAAAAACATAACACACCTAGGCGAGCAATTGATCCACCTCACACACCAACATCATAAGTAGAAACAAACCTAATTTTTTTTTTGGTTTTGACGAAGCTATCACCTAACCACTGCTAGTTGTCATTATTATCAAATGCGTTGCGTACCACTACTCTCTGCCATCCCTCTTTCTTCTGACGAGGGATGGTTATCAGATTCAGAGAGGCCCGTATATCCTCTATCTCCTAATTACCTCTTCCATTTTAGGCCGTTGATCCGGCGTGATTACCACACATGCCATTGCAATCTGGAGCATCCGCACCATCTCGTCCTCTATATTTGGATGCCGCAAAAGATCGACATCAAACACATCAGCTGTCCACTCTTCTCTCACTACAGAGTGGACCCACTTGGCAAATCGACAGTCTCGTCCCGTCCTGGTGATTTCAATGGTGCTTTTCCTGTCAACAGTTCTAGTAAAAAAACACCGAAGCTATACACATCCGATTTCTGTGTTTGCTTCTTTGTCTCAATGGCCTCTGGAGCCCGATACCAACAAGGCGAATGGGCCCCATGGGGACATTCATGAGCTGGGCTAGACCAAACTCAGAGGTCAAGGCATCAAGCTCGGGTGAGAGGAGCATATTCGAGGATTTTATGTTGCCAGGGATAATATTTGCCCCCGCCCTCCAAGTGATGTGAGCGACACCACGCGCTGCGCCTAGGGAGATCTTAATCCTTGCTTCCCAATCTAAGGGCTCTCTTGCCAGCTGCTCTACCCCCTGCATGGAGGGTAATTATATGATATGGATGTAAGTGACGTAAAAATACCAACTATATGCCAGATCTATTTTACTTCAGAATTTAAAGTGTGATTCAGCCAGCGGTTAATGGCACATATTTCTATATTGGTATTTACAAGCATGGCTAGATGAGGTACCAGGCTAGTATATGACCTGTAAAAGTTGGGTACAAGCGTATCTCAGCCTCAGGTAATATACAGTGCAACAAAACTGTGCCCTAAGAGAATCTAGTATTGAAAAATTAGATGATCATAATATGAGACTACCATGCAAACGCACTGGCCACACTGCCATTAGCCACATAATCATAAACAAGAAGCTTTTCATCCTTAGAATAATAATACGCACGAAGTGGTACCCACGTTCTGGTGCTGCCCAACCCGACCTATTATCTCCATTTGTTGCTCAAAATCTTTCTTACTTACAACCACCTCTTTCAACCTCTTTACAACCACAGTGGTACCATCCTCCAATACTGCTTTATAAGTGGTGCCATAGCTGCCTTTCCCAAGCACCTCTGCTGAGGCTCGCAAAAGATCCTCTAGGTCAAATTGTATGAACATCCCTCGAAGAATACCAATTTGTTTCTCTCAGCCTCCTGTATCCCACTACTATATTCCGCTTTTGGCTTGTCAGTTCGGCCAGCACGGCCTCCTCCTGCAGCAGACTTTCCTTTCGAGTCAGTACCAGCAGCACTATTTTCATTATGACCTCTACGCCTTAGCAAACATACCAGTAAGATTATCAATAAAATGATTAAAATTGTGCCTCCTCCTGCTGCAATAGCAATTATGGCACCGAGACTTAGTTTCTCCCAAAAGTTTTTCTTTGGTTTCGCTGGTGGAGTAATAGGTGATATAGGTGAAGGAGAAGGGGCTGTACCAGAACAAGGTGTCAAAGGGAGCCCACATAAAAATGGATTTCCCAGAAAGGAGTTGGCTGGAAAGGTGCTAAGAGCCTCTGGTATAGGCCCGCTCAAGTTATTATTACTCAAATTCAAATGCTTTAATTTTTGCAAACCTAGATTCGGTATCGATCCTGAGAGGGAATTATTCTGTAGGTACAGAGCTGTAAGCTGTGTCAGATTTTTAATTGTCTCCGGTATTTCCCCTGTAAAAGTGTTGTACGATAAATCCAGAAATCTCAGACTTGAGGTGAGAGAAGTCGGTATAACTCCTGATAGATTGTTATGCTGTAGGAATAGAGAATGCAAGGAAGGGATAGATGACACTTCAGGTGGCAGGTCAACAGTCAACCGGTTTGACCTGAGGCTAAGTACCTCTAATGCATCAAGCTTACCAAGTGTATTGGTTGGTATTGTACCGAATAAACCAACTCCCGGTAAGCGAAGGGTTGCAACTCTGGTACCATCAGGTGTGCAAGTGACACCAACCCATTCGGTACAGATAGAAGTTGAAGAAGTCCAATTGAGTTTTGGGCCGTGTGGTATTGATGCGGCAAATTTGAGTAGGGCTTGTTTGTCAGAATTTAGGTCAGCTAGTGTTTGTTGAAGAAATAGAGAAATTAGAAGGATTGATAGGGTTGATTTGAGAAGAAGAGGTTGGTCCATGAGTAGCAGTAGATTTGTAATTTTGCTCATCTGAAGGGATTTTCTGTTGCATTTGAATAGGAAATTAAGAGGTCAGATAAATTCAATGAATTGGATTGATTAACTATCTAGAGTAAATAATTGCAATTGATAAAAAATATTGTGAAATGCAGGAAACAAGAAGAACAAAGTGATGGTTATCTTTAGCCAAAGAAAAAGGTAAGAAGAACTTGACACAAAGCCGAACAAAAAAGTTAGTTGGCTGTACTACGTTGTCAAAATTATAAAATCCAAACTTAGAGAGAGGCTATATAAAAAAAGGATTCTTAAATTAAGCACCACCTATAAACCACTAGACACCTATCTACTACTATTCTGAAATTTAAATTTTATTAGATTCAACTCATGCATAGGTGCAGGTCATTTGCTAGCTAACCCTAAACCAAATCACCAGAAATTATTAAGTACTTAATTATGTAGTACAACGAGAAAGAATCACATGGGTCTATTTGTCACTTTCTTACCGCAACATAGTTAATGTTCACTGGCCTATTTTATTTACCAAAATAACATTAATCTATTACTTCTACTCTTGATAAAGTTTGCAATTGGAAAATAAAAGGTACCTCGCAACTAGAGATGCACCATCTTCATGGAAAGTGAAAGGTTAAAAGAAACCCAACTCATTATTGTAAAGTATATGTAGACAATAGATAATGATAAAAGAATAAAGGCAACCAACAAGAACTTTTCAGAAAGACAAAATAAAATATTCTGTCTGATCAAGTACTAAACTGCAATGCTATATATCTAATTACAGAGATTATATTATCAAACCCATAATCCAAAGAAAGAATATTATGGAATGCCACCCATCCTTCGGAGACATCAGAAGAAATAAGAATAGATAGTGACTCAAATAGGGTGTTTAGATTCCAATTTTACACTTATTAGAGTTGTCTATTTTTAGATTTTCCAAACAGACAAGGGGAAAGAAATAGGAAAAAAGAAACAAAGAAAAGAGGAAAGAGGAAAGAGATTGAAGCTTCAAGGCAGTGTGGGGACTAGTTTAATTAATGGTGGTAACATGTGCCAGACTGGCACATAATACCTACACATTAATGAACACTCAATATATGAATAGAAGACAGTAAAGACATTCACATACGACCATATGCAATAGTATAGTGGGATAAAAAGTTCAGATCTATAAATTAATACTTTCTCCTTGAAATATTTTAATACAAAAACGACTGTCCTTACAATATAAAATATTCTAATTTAATCCAAATAAATATACCCAGTCAATTAGAGTGGAGGTAAGTCGGTATTTAATGTAGCTAAATTAAAATAAAATAAATTCGAATTTCATCAAAATGCTTAAAGTCTTGGGATGACATTAAACTGAACAATTTTTCTTGGTAGCTAAATTCATTAAATTTCTAAGCCTGAGTTTTCAATTTGGGAAACGACGATTCACATATCGACTTGACCGAACTAGCAATTCAAATGAAGATGAAGAGTTTTAAGTTGCATTGTAGTAAATAACACTGAGAATAACTGAAATTGAACAAATTAATGCCAGAAATCGGGATACCTCAATTTAGAAGATTACTTCCAGTAGCTAAAAAAAACCATGAGTGAGAGCATTTTCCGATTCCTCCACAGTTTCGCCATTACCAATTCAAGCACAAAATAAATCGTTCTGCTCCTTTATATCTCAAATTTCATCACAAGAACGACCGCATTCTTCGAAAATTCAGATCAATGGGGTGAAATCCAACGGTTTTCTTCAAATTATTCTCCTTCGACCCCATCCACAGGTCGGATCCCAATAAATGCAGTAGAGTAAGTTCGATGCAGTAGATCGAGTGCTAATGGCTAGCAAATTGAAGTTTTGATGAGGAATCGAGAGCAAAGAGTTTAGCTTAGAAAAGAGAGAAGAAAATGAGGTCTAGCTTCACTCAGAGAAGTCTTTATTTGAGCTGTTTGTTTGTTCAAGTTGCAATTACCAACTTACCCCCGCAGTCAAAAAAGAAAAAGAAAAAAAAAAAAAAAACTGGTATCACGTGAATAGAGCATGGAAGGAGAGATTTTTCTTAAATAAATCTCGCGCACTAGATAATCCACTTATTTAGTTGTAAGCAGCTGTACGTAAAACGTGGCTTCCATTGAGCCTGGTCCAGGCAAAATACTCTAAAACGAGAAGATGATGTGCGACTGAGATCAGAAGTGTTTGTATTTTTTGCAACGGGTAAAACGGGGTAAGGTACAGTGGGGACCAGGATTTGACCTCCAGTTTTTTGTAAATTATTTCGTGTACCTGGTCCAGGTAGACCATTGCAAACCAAGCTGGCGTGATGGGTGCTAATTGCTTGTGCCTGTTTGACGTTGAGATTCACTTGTCTTGGATGTTGGGTATATCTGAAATGGGAGCAGCTTGGGTCCGATGACAATCGGACCCAAATTGGGTTCGATGGGCTCTAGGACCGTCCGATCTGCTTTAAGATTCACTCCAGAACTTTCGGAGCTTCTTTAATTTACGTGCGCAAGGATCTTAAAGTAGATCGGACGGTCCTAGAGCCCATTGGGTCCGATGGGCATCGGACCCAAGCTGCTCCCATCTGAAATTAGGATTTTGTGAGGAAGAAAATTGACTCTTATCAAAAGAACATAGTCACATCATGTTAGAATGTACATATATACGGACACAACACGTCAACACAACTGATATCTCAAATTATTTGGGTTAGTTACATAATTCACATCACTTTCTGTCTCTGATAGCATCTTTGAATTCTCCGTCTTCTCAATATTGTAAAAAATTTAAACCCAAGGCACCACCGCATCATACTGCAATTACTTTAATTTAATTTAATGTGGCTGACATTAATTAAAGTTATTAAGCTCCAAATAATATGCTCTCCACCGTTGGAAACATTCAAACGCGGACCAAATGAGATTATTGCACTCAAACCCTCCTATCTGGCTCTCATTGTCAAAGACTTCAAATCTAAATTATATTAAAATTATGTACAAAAGCTCGTCATTTTAACTTCAAAATTATTATATGAAATCAAACCACATATTATAATTGAGGAGGGTTCAAATGCCTCCATTTTTCATGCCTCCACCATGCTTTTATTTTTAAAAACTTTAATAACTCAAAATTTAAAACTTACAAGTCAAATTAAAACCGTTGGATATGATCTACATCATTTTATCTATGCACGTGTAAAAAATTATGACATTTCAATTTTGTTTTGGTTGTCATCAAGAGCTTGTAAAAAAACGTACTAATGTGAATAATTTCTAGACATTGATTTTTCAACTTATTGGTTCACATAAAAACAAAATCAAAATGTGATAATTTTTTATGAGCACGTAGATAAAATGATGTAGATCATATCCAACGGTTTTATTTTGACTTTTAAGTTTTAAATTTTGAGTTATTAAAGTTTTTAAAAATGGAGGCATGGTGGAGGCACAAAAAATGGAGGCATTTGAACTCTCCTCATTATAATTTACTTGTTGAATCAATTATTTGTTTGATTGTATTATCTAAGCTGGTTTGATTTTCTATTTTAGACTAATTTCATGAACTCACTTTTTAGTGCATGTTCATTTATCACAGGATTATATGAGATTAGATTTTACGAGTTCAGAAACTCATTATTTAATTTGAGGGAATTCATATTCATGCACGAGATTGATAATAGGAATGTGCTAAAATGAGCGTTCGATTGTACCGTCAAAATAGTCGTGGAAATTCTAACTCATGGAAACTGTATTATTTTAAAATATTTGTTCTATTTAAAAAATGAAACTCCATTTAAGCATACATAGTATTCATTACTAACATATATTGTATTCATTTCTAGTATTCATCTCATGAAAACTACCTAAGTATTCATACCTGAAATATCAAGTATTCATTCCTCAAATATCTAGTATACATTTCTGATATATAATATACACAACAATAAATTGTACTGTTTAAACAATGAAACTCTATTTAAACATAAATAGTATTAATTTGTCAAATAACTAGTATTCATTTCTGTCATATATTATATTTACCACTAAATTGTACTATACAGTTCCTAAAAAATTTAACATTCCAGCCTGATAGACCAAGTATTCATTCCTGAATTACTATATATTTGACAAAAAAATCTAAACGTATTCAATTCTAATATATATAATGAACCCAACTTTAATAAAAGTACTTAGAACTAAGTCATGAAGTATATCTAAGAGATTGCCTGAGAGAGACTGACGGAGCGAGAGAAGCGAGACACCGGTGCTGGAGAAGCAAGATCGCATCAGAATCGCCTTTTAGAAGAGCGCAGAGAAAGGAAAGTTTGAAATTCAAAATATGGCAATAAATAAACGGGTTAATTGCGGCGGATCAGGGTAAGATAATTAGTGGGGACCGCCTGGACGTTAATTCTGTTTGATTAGCGCTAATTTTGGCGTGCGGATAAGGCACGGGGAAGGATGGGAAAGACACCAGGGAAATAAATCTTTTCCCTTAAAATAATAGCAAAAAATATAATGATTTTCGATAACTGAAAGTATATTTTATAATTAGAAAATTAAATTAAGTAATTTGAATTCATGATAATTATAAGATTTGGATGCAAGTATAAACAAGTGTAATTTATTCAACATTGAGTAGTAATACATATAACATCTTTTATTAGAAGATTTTGAGGAGAGAGATGAAGCAAGAGATATTGGGGAAAAAATAATTTTGTTTGATCTAAATTTTTTTCCTATGAATTTGTAAAGAGATTCGAATGAAGATGGAAAAATAAAAAATCCAATCCCATGCTAGAAAAAATAACATCCAAACACCTCCTAAATTAATTTTAACGGAGCAATTTTAGCTTCATGCATCACATTAATTCACACGGACTATTAAATGAAAACAACTTTTTATGATGTGTGCACTGCATTAAATAAAAACTGCTCTGTTAAAATGTTTACCCGCTCTTTAGTCTTTACTGGATTAATATTTTTTTTGTTTATCATGTGGTGATCTGCTTCTTTCAGTATGACGTCATGGTCCAACAGCTTGATCTTGATGCCATAAAAGAACTTCATTCTATCCCGAGTATAGCTACATTTATGGTCCACTATTAATATTCAAATCCTCTGTCATGAAGAATTCAGATCCAGTGCAGTAACCCAATTTTTGAGTTTTGATCCAAACCGTCCAAGGTGCTCTAACACGAATCTTAAAGAACCTGGACCCCACAAATAATACTGGCCCCCTGCGCTACCACCGAATAGGCACCGTACACGTCTAAACTCAAAAATTGGGTTACTTTAGGGGATCCGGACTCTGTCATGAAGCTCCTTTTAACGCGGCAATATATATTATATGTGGAGGGTTCAAATGCCTTCATTTTTCATGCCTCTATCATACCTTCATTTTTTAAAATTTTAATAACTCAAAATTTAAAACTTAAAAGTCAAAATAAAACCGTTGGATATGATCTACATCATATTATCTATGCACGTGTAAAAAATTATGACATTTCAATTTTGTTTTGGTTGTCATCAAGAGCTTATAAAAAACGTACTAATATGGATAATTTCTAGCCGTTGATTTTTCAACTTATTGATTCACATAAAAACAAAATCGAAATGTGATAATTTTTTATGAGCACATATATAAAATGATGTAGATCATATCCAACGGTTTTATTTTGACTTTTAAGTTTTAAATTTTGAGTTATTAAAGTTTTTAAAAATAAAAGCATGGTGGAGACATTTGAACCCTCCTCATATTATATAGTGGACCCTGATAACATTCAAAATGGAAACGGGCATCCTAAATAATTAAAATCCATGGCTCCAGCTCCAGCCTCCACCTCATCGATAACTTGTTACATGGTTGGCGACTGAGGATTTGTAACAGAGAAACCGCAATTATATCTTTTAGTGGACATGGTGTCATCGACCACCGACATTTTTATTAATATTCAAAGTTAATTACAAATTAATAAATATACTCGGAATTTTTTTGTTTTTCAAAAAATGTCCAAACCGGTCAGATTCTAGCCGGTTTTCTCTTCCCCAGAAGACGGCCAGAATCTAGCCGGTTTCCTCAATTTTTTTTTAACACACAAATATTTTCTTCTTGTACATGATCTGCTTTGTGATTATGTAGTGTAATTTTATTTTGTCATTGTATTGTAATATTATTTTCTTGACTATTTTTCTGGGTACTTGTTTCACTCACACCGACTCAATTTATTTTGAGATGTGCCAATTGGTGTGCCTTTAATCTTTGTCTGACAAAATTGTCTCTCCACCGTCGCATTGAAGTTGTCGAAGGTGGGTAGCTAGAAGTGGATGAAACATTGAAACTTGTGTTGAAAATTGAGAAAACCGGCCAGAATTTGATCGGTTTGGACATTTTTCGAAAAATCAAGAAATTCAGGATATATTTATTAATTTGTAATTAACTTTGGATATTAATAAAAATGTCGGCATCAACCATCATGCCTTCCATCTGTGATAGGAATGAAAAAAAAAAATCTATTGTTATGATTTTTGTTCCAGATCAATTATTAGCCCAATTGATTTTAAATTAGTGTTTGCTTGGCAAGAGTTTTTCTTTTATAATTTGAACTGGAATTGAATTTGAAAAAGTTGTTATATAAGATTAAGTTTAAAATGAAAATTTGGACTTAATGAATTTGAAATTTTGAACGTAAAATTGAGTTGAATTTTTGAACTCGTATAGATGAGTTTGGCTAGCATGATATCATACTACTACCTCAAAATGTATCGGATAACTTTCAAATGACGATTCTAAATTGTTATAATATGTTTATTTCACAAGCGATGTGTATACAAAAATACTAGTTATAAATTTTCGAATTCAATTAGTATCACTAGTGGAAAAAACGCATATCAGGGTCGGTTAAAAACACACATCAGGAACGGACTACAGGGCGACACTGACCCAGCAGTTACAGATAGTTGGACTAATCAGTGTCGGCTCAATAACCGATACTAATACTCCTCAATCAGGATCGGTTACCGTCAGCCGATACTAAATCCCTCAATCTGGATCGGTATTTATATTTAGCCGTTACTAATTGTTGACAATCAAGAACGGTTCTTTATTAATAGGCGATACAAATTGTACTAATCAGTAACAGTTATTATAAAAGGCGATACAAATTGTACTAATCAGTAACGATTATTATAAAAAAGCGATACAAATTGTACTTAATCAGTAACACTTCTTCTGAAAAGGCGATACAAATTGTACTTAATCAGTAACAGTTCTTCTGAATAGGCGATACAAATTGTACTAATCAGTAACAATTATTATAAAAGGCGATACAAATTGTACTAATCAGTAACGATTATTATAAAAAGGTGATACAAATTGTACTTAATCAGTAACAGTTCTTCTGAAAAGGCGATACAAATTGTACTTAATCAGTAACAGTTCTTCTGAATAGGCGATACAAATTGTACTAATCAGTAACAGTTATTATAAAAAGGCGATACAAATTGTACTAATCAGTAACAGTTATTATAAAAGGCGATACAAATTGTGTGAATTTATTTTAAAAAAAAAAATTTTATATTTTGGCCGGCTACCATATTTTTGCCAGCCTATATGCGAGGCTTAAATTATAACAACCAGAAAGAAACCAGAAAGCATTAGACCTATATGCCGGCTACCATATTTTTGCCAGCCTATATGCCTATATGCGAGGCCTATATTTTGGCCGGCTACCATATTTTCACATTAGACATAAATTAAAATCAGAAAGCATTAGACATAAAAATATTACAAATCAACACACTGTGTAAATTATTACAAATCAACATACCAGAAAGCATTAGACAGAAAATTGCAGTTTTCACATCCTAAATTAAAACATGTTGTTCACACCCTAAATTTTGAACAAAAAAACACACTAAATTGATTTACTTTTTTCATCTAATACTTCCTTCAAGAAAAATTTACCCCACACTGTGCGAATGCTGTCGATGCTTGTTGCGTTATAACTAACGGGGAAATCCTGCATTTGTTAGAGCATATAAGAGCACGATTAATTGCATATTTTTGAAGCAACTATGCATACCTTTGGAAAGACAATATGTATATATATATACCTTCAAGTTTGGAAAAATATCGAGGAAACGATTTATTATGTCATGCACGAACAACATGACATAATATCCACATTCCCAACCATCGCGTTGTTGTGAGCACTATATTAAACAACAAGATATATAGTTAGAAAGAATCATGATATGGTCCATTTCCCAAAAGTAAAAGAAAAAATCTGTAGCTATCTATTCATTACATGGTCCAGTTGTTAGATAAAAGCTTCATGATATGGTGCATGTACTCACCAAAGAATCTACATGCATTCACTAATTAATTATCAATTTGTGCTGAATTGATTGTGAGAAATGAGAATATGGGTCCCTAAATCAGTCAACATTTGTACACTATATTAACAAGAGAATCTAACTTAGATTTGGGCATTCAACTTTTGCGAGATATTACCTAATATATTTATTGATTATTAATCAACAGTAATAACTTATCCTTTAAAAAGGTTGAGATTTCTTGAGTTCTGACATCAACTGTCTTCCGATATAATTTCTAAGAACCAGAAATTCGATAGATGCATGCATGTGCAATTCGCATAACTTATCCTTTAAAAAGGCAAAAGACAGGGGCGCTCCAATCTGAGAAACCTCTTCCTGGTTTCTTCGTCTTCGCCGGCTCACTACCATCACCACCGCTGGACATGACTAGAACTGAAAACAAAAATTTGGTAAATAATTAGTGTACTGCTGGCCAGCAGCACTTAAAGGCAAAGAAACACTAGTGGTATGAAAATCAGGTACCAATTAAAAAATCAAAACACTAGTGATATGAAAACCAAAACAGGTACCAATTAAAAAATCTACCTCAACAGGTACCAATTAAAAAATATACCTCAACAGGTACCAATTAAAGGCAAAGAAACACTAGTGGTATGAAAACCAATCAAACAGGCACTTAAAAAATGAATAAAAAAAAAAGCAAATTTATCATGAAAACAAATTTAGTCAAGATGAGTAATGAGTTCTGTCTGATATAGATAGAGAGATATAGAGATATAGATAGAGAAAGAAAGAGAGCGAATTGAACCTCAACTTGACCGTGAAGGAATCTGATGTAGCCAATAGCTTCTAGCAGTACAGACGCAGTGTCAGTCTGAAAAAGAGAGGCACCAAAATAAAAAGCAAAAGACACATCACACATACAATCACTTGGTTTATATAACAGGTAGTATTACACCTTAATCTAGCAAGTAAAGGATACTAAAAACGTAAAATTCTTATTTATGTGCAGACCTAACTGGATAAGTCACGCCAACTAAAAAGGTACTTTGTTGAAGCGAGAAGAAGATCGAAGGTTCGTTACATTTTGCTATCCAGGTAGGTTACCCTTTAAGAAAGAACAAAGGGTACAGACTACTATATATTATAATATATGGGACCAAACTCCAAAGCCAAGCCACTTTGCAAATAATCAGCTCCAGTTCTTTTCTTTATCAATTAACCCTGCTGTATTATTATTAATTAAACAGGAGCACAGACCTATATATCTAATTCATATGCATTACAATATAAACAGTCACCACTAAACAGTCATATTAAATTACTTCTAGTACAAAAGTTAACAGTTCTCACCTTAGGCAACCGCAATGGCGGGCCTCAAGAGCAAATGCACAGTTCTCACCTTAGGCAACTGCAAAAAATATAAAGAAGCGCCACTTACAGACTTCAGCCAAAAAATGCACAGAAACACAGAAGATGAAACACAGAAGATGCACAGAAATCTTAACTAACTACTACACAAATGAAACACATAACATATTTTGACATCTAAATATGACAAAGTGCCAGAGAGATAGTCATCTAATAGTTCACCCTGTAATCTTGCATTTGATTTTTTTTTATTAATTTCTCCATGTAGAGGCTCAAATTTCTTAACATGCAAATTACAATTGACCTGAAGATAACATTTACATTCCCATCGTCAAGAAACATATGGAACTACATATTGTATGGTTCATTGAAATTCTCGATTTATTCAAAATCAAGCAACTTCATTGAAAATATAAATATTTACCGAGACTTCCTCAATTGGGGAATTGCTCCTCGTGCAATTCAGTATCAACCTCAACTATCTAGAAATAAATATAGATTTGGCCATCTTAATAACAAACTAGTTGCAACAAAGCTTCTTAATTGATCAGATCCATCGTTACCTTACAGTATCTATGCAAAAGAATGATGAAATCAGATCTCGTAAGAAGATTGACACAGGAAACAGATCTTACCTCTGACAGAGTAAACGCGCGAGATCTCTCGATCCAAACCCAGTCCTTCCAAACTAGATCTAACACAAGCCAACCAGCACAATTCGATATATAGTAACAGAACTAGAGCTCGATTGCAACAAGATCAATGGACCTATCCCTTCACTCCTACGACTTAAGCTGCAGTTCGATTCGCGACATCGCTGACGAAATCAGCCAAAAAATTCAGCCACTGAAGATCGGTTCACCCTCTTTCTTAACAATTGCAATCTCCTTCTCAATCTGAACCAAATTCAAAGAATCAAACACCAACCAAACTAAAAAAAAAACAATAAATAAAAGAAAGTCAAAATTGAGTGGCATTTAGCATTAAGTACCAATTACCATTTAACAGCACCTATATTCTATTAATTGATTTGATGTTCTTATTTACCATAAATGACAGAAGCAAGTCAAGATAGAAATTGAGAAGACTACAAAGAATTACCGCCGAATGCTGTTATTGGCTCCAACAAAGTACTGATCGATGGTCTTCAGCCATCCCAGGTGCACTACAGTGAGGTGCACTAGAGTGAGGTGCGGCGGAGAGAAGCGGTACCCTAGCTTGGCGGAGAGGTGCACTAGAGTGAGGTGCGGCGGAGAGGTGCGGCGGAGAGAAGCGGAGAGGTGCGGCGGAGAGGTGCACTAGAGAGAGCACTACAGTGAGGTGCGGCGGAGAGAAGCGGAGTGAGGTGCTCTAGCTTGGCGCAGAGAGAGAGAGCCCGCGAGAGAGAGAGACTCCGGGACTTAGCGCGAGAGAGAGGTCTGAGTCGAGAGATTTCAAAATGAGCCTGAACCCTAGCTTGGCGCAGAATGAAGCACTAAGTAGCGCGAAATTAAAATCTTAGCAGCGCGAAACGAAATGAAAATGACTCTGTAGAACAGAAGGGCGAAATTAAAATTAGTTTCCAACAAAAGAAAAAAAAAACTATTAAATAAATGTCTAATATTTTGAAAATAATTAAAAAATGATTAAACCTATTTTTATATTAAACCTATTTTGAAAATGATTAAAAAATGATTAAGAAATAGTAAACCTATTTTTATATTTTGAAAATGATTAAAAAATGATTAAACCTATTTTTATATTAAACCTATTTTGAAAATGATTAAAAAATGATTAAGAAATATTAAACCTATTTTTATATTTTGAAAATGATTAAAAAATGATTAAACCTATTTTTATATTAAACCTATTTTGACTTGTTTCATATTAAAAAATGATTAAACCTATTTTTATATTAAAAAATGCCGCACGTGACTTGTTTCATTATCCTCACCAGTTGGTAAAGATGTCATGCCAATTGAAAACAGAGGTATCTCATCAAAATGATCGTATGCTTCTTCGTCATCTACATTATCAATCCCGATGATACGTCTTTTTCCGGATAGAACAACATGCCTTGAATGATCAGTAGGATCAATTATGTAGAACATTTGTGTGGCTTGTCTTGCAAGTATGAATGGATCATCCTTATATCCAACCTTATTGAAATCCACCAAAATGAAACCGTCGTTATCAACTTTAACCCCCTTACGGTTATCGACCCATCTACACTGAAATAACGGGATCTTAAATTTTCTGTAATCTAGTTCCCAAATTTCTTCAATAAACCCGTAATATGACATCGATGCATGCGATGGCCCGGCACCTTTACCTCCTGAAAAATCACTCGACACGGCTACTAACGTCACCCCACTGTTTTGCACGGTACTCTTGAGATCTTAACTTCTTGTGTAAAATGTATACCCGTTGATGTCAAATCCCTGGAATGACCTCACAACATGGACTGGACCAAGAGCCAATAATTTGACAATTTCTTTAATGTTTTCTTCTTCCGGATCTTCCATGACTCTACGTGTAAACCAACCTTCAAACTTTTCATTGTGTTCACCAATCAACCACTTATCAGATTTCTTAGGATTCTGTTGCCGCAATATGGTCATGTCTTCCATAGCAACTTTCATAAATTCATCAACACCTGCCAAATATTCATCTGAAACACGCGAGGTTCCATACATCCAACTGCGGTCCATCTGCAATTATAAGACAACTCAATTAAGTACACGCTTATGGTCAAATGTTGAATTTAGGGCTTACACGGGGCCGGTTTACAATCCTATCCCACTCTTTGAATACTTTGTCTCCGTAGTGAGCACATATTAGTCGTGTTTTAGTATTTAAGAAAATTTCGGCAGCATTTCCCCTTAATTCCCCAGGTATCCGGGGAACTAATAAGAGGAAATGCTGTCGAAATTCTCTTAAATACTAAAACACGACTAATATGTGCTCACATCCTAATTGAGACAAAGTATTCAAAGAGCAGTCCCAAACCGGGGACTATTCAAAATTAACCCCTATTGGATTAATTTTGAACGGGTATCATGACCTAAAGGCATAAATAATTCGGTTGTGGCTCATAGACAATACTCTAGCTAGCTAGATACCTACCAACCGTAGATACATTTAATTAACTACATACATTTATCATAATACACATCCAAGCATAAAATTAAACATGAGTTTTTATATTATATATACTTACAATTTTTTGGAATCGATTACGCACGGATCGAGTGATCTGAAGAGATTGTAGCACCAAATCCCTCAATTATAGCCAATCTACAAAATCAGATTTTTGTTTTTTTCATATAAGTTCAAGCTAAGAAATTTCCAAGCATGCCATATAGCAATTGCATGAAACCATGCATTTGTGTGTCTAATAAGATGAAATAGCAAAAGAGTATAAGAAATTTGGATGAAACCATGCAATTGATGGTGTACCAACAAATAAGTTTCGACACCGTATTTCACAGAACTACTCTAATTTTTCTATGATGTGGGGGTGTAGGCAACTGTTTCAATATTTCTCAGAGATACACACAATTGTATTTCGAGCTACATAAACTTTTTTAATTTGACTGAATATGCGACAGTTCTTACATGACGAAAATTTCAATCTATAATGAACTGTGGGGCTAAGACAAATTAATATCATATTGACTAATTGGTAGTGCATTTATATTGCTCGTGTAATTGTATCATCTGGTGCGTAGGGACATAAGAGATTTAAAAACCTAGTCTTCATTCGCGTCAGCCAAACCCAGTATTCGCTCAAGATATACATTTGGGGAGGGAGAGTTATTAGGATCGGCTATTAAAATAACAGTTCCTAATACCTATCAGGAACGCACCTAAAACAACCGATACAAAATACTACTAAATCAGGAACGCACCTAAAACAACCGATACAAATTACTAATAATCAGGAACGCATCAAAAACAACCGATACAAATACTACTAATCAGGAACGCACCTAAACAACCGATACAAATACTACTAATCTGTAACGCCTGTTAAAAACAACCGATACAAATACTACTAAATCAGGAACGCACCTAAACAACCGATACAAATACTACTAATCAGTAACGCCTGTTAAAAACAACCGATACAAATACTGCTAATCAGTAACGCACCCTAAACAACCGATACAAATACTACTAATCAGTAACGCCTCTTAAAAACAACCGATACAAATACTACTAATCAAGGTCGGATCTGTATTGTGCCCGTTGCTGATCTATATCCGTATCGGTTAGGACATAAATCCGACACTGATGGGGCGACACTAATTGTACTTTTTCCACTAGTGTATAAAGTGAAATTGGTAAATTAATTTTAATACATTAATTTTTCATTAGTTTTTTACCGCTTAACTTTGTACTAAATGAATTCAAAATTTTATATATTAATATGTAAACACATCACACGTGAAGTACGTAAATCCGTTTCAACAATTTGAATTTGTTGTTTGTAACTTATCCGATAGGTTTTCAAAATTGCACGGCATATCACTATACTATCAATTGCACACCCGCCAAACTCGAAATAAATTAAAAAAATTCATGAAATTTTACAATAAAATCCGTCTTTCTTTCATTTAAACCTCTATTGCAAATAAGAGTAATTGGATTTTAAAATTTCTTAGCGGTATGATATCTTATGTGACACCAACCGTTCAATTTGCTTCTTTCTTTTGATTTATCTTGATTGAATGGCTCACATTTTTTTGCATCGCTCTCTCCATTTAAAAATGTGTTTGATGTTAAATTAGTGTTTGCTTGGCAAGAGTTTTTCTTTTATAATTTGAACTGGAATTGAATTTGAAAAAGTTGTTATATAAGATTAAGTTTAAAATGAAAATTTGGACTTAATGAATTTGAAATTTTGAACGTAAAATTGAGTTGAATTTTTGAACTCGTATAGATGAGTTTGGCTAGCATGATATCATACTACTACCTCAAAATGTATCGGATAACTTTCAAATGACAATTCTAAATCGTTATAATATGTTTATTTCACAAGCGATGTGTATACAAAAATACTAGTTGTAAATTTTCGAATTCAATTAGTATAAAGTGAAATTGGTAAATTAATTTTAATACATTAATTTTTCATTAGTTTTTTACCGCTTAACTTTGTACTAAATGAATTCAAAATTTTATATATTAATATGTAAACACATCACACGTGAAGTACGTAAATCCGTTTCAACAATTTGAATTTGTTGTTTGTAACTTATCCGATAGGTTTTCAAAATTGCACGGCATATCGCTATACTATCAATTGCACACCCGCCAAACTCGAAATAAATTAAAAAAATTCATGAAATTTTACAATAAAATCCGTCTTTCTTTCATTTAAACCTCTATTGCAAATAAGAGTAATTGGATTTTAAAATTTCTTAGCGGTATGATATCTTATGTGACACCAACCGTTCAATTTGCTTCTTTCTTTTGATTTATCTTGATTGAATGGCTCACATTTTTTTGCATCGCTCTCTCCATTTAAAAATGTGTTTGATGTTGACTAATTAAGTTGTAATAAATCTTTCACAATTATTTTGTGATTATTTTGTAGAGATTGATTTTCACGTAACTAATTATAATATTCTATCATACAGAATTTAAACATTTTGAAAAATATTTATTTGTTCTAAATTCACTATATGTAAAATTTATTAATAAAAAATGAATCATCTTATAATTTAATGTTTTCTTCGAGACGAAATATGATGTGTAAATTAAAGGATTACCTTTGGAGACATTCCTACTCCTTATTTCCCTCCTCTACTCTTCGTCCAACCTAACAAGCGTTGCTGTGTTTAAAATTATCACACAACATTTTTTTATTTGTAAACAAATTGATATATATATATATATAGAGGAGGGTTCAAGTGCCTCCATTTTTCATGCCTCCACCATGCCTCTATTTTTAAAAACTTTAATAACTCAAAATTTAAAACTTAAAAGTCAAAATAAAACCGTTGGATATGATCTACATCATTTTATCTATACACGTGTAAAAAATTATGACATTTCAATTTTGTTTTAGTTGTCATCAAGAGCTTGTAAAAAACGTACTAATGTGGATAATTTCTAGACGTTGATTTTTCAACCTATTGATTCACATAAAAACAAAATCGAAATGTCATAATTTTTTATGAGCACATAGATAAAATGATGTAGATCATATCTAACGGTTTTATTTTGACTTTTAAGTTTTAAAATTTGAGTTATTAAAGTTTTAAAAATGGAGGCATGGTGGAGGCACAAAAAATGGAGGCATTTGAACCCTCCTCATATATATATATATATAGTATGGCTAAGTTGCTGCTGGCAGCATTTCGGCCAGCTGCTGCGAGGCTATATTTAGCCATACGATGTTCAAACAACAAATCCAAACCGTTAGATGTGATCTCTATATTAAAATCTACTTGGAGACCAAATTTTACATTTTTTTGAAATTTTTTTACTATTTATTAAGCCAC
>JAJGRW010000132.1:114524-145584 GCA_025461045.1 Carex parvula | reverse complement strand
ATTTAACCGAGAGTTTGCGGGTGGCCGTGCGGGCCGCATGCCGCACGATTCTTCATCCTTAGCCGATTTTCCAGCCGACTTCCAGTTTGTGCGACCCGCACGAATTTGTGAAGGCCGCAGGATGGCCGCACCAATGCCATTAATGTCTTAATTCATGATATCTTCTCAGATTTGCTGCTGGATTTTGGGAGATTGTTTCCCAAGACACGAAATGAGCTATATATGGGCAGTGAGGCAGCAGGAGAAGGCATTCTTCATTCTAGGTTTAACTTCCACATCTCTCTACACATTTTTATCTTCTCCTCGTGATCAAAGGCGATTAAGAGCAAGGTTTGAAGGATTCTCGAGCAAGCAAAAGTGAAGATCAAAGGCAGCGAGCGAAGAGATTGGTGTAGTCTATTCTCTTACTTGTTTTACTTTGTTTTCATTATGATTTCTCTTGTAACTTCCTTGGTTGTTAACTCACCCATGAGAGGCTAGATTTCCTCTCTAGGTCTTAAGCTAAAAACATGAATTTGTGTTGAATCTATGTTACTTGTATTATTTCTTTATGATGATTGTTTGCATGTTTGTTTATTCTTGTTGATTTTACAATTCATGTGCTTGTATGATTTGATTGTTTGTTAATTTCCCGCTTGAGTCTAATCAACTTGAGATGCTAGGAGTTATAATTAATGGTACCAAATTGTACATGATTACCTTAGGATAATATTAGAGATGGACCAAATCTATTTCTTAGTCCGGAACCACAAGAACAAAGGTTGAATTGAGGTGAATGACTTAATCGTGAGCCTTATATTTGATTGGGACACCTAGAATTGAACCAAATATCGTATGAAGGACTTAACCGTGGAAGTATTGGTATTTAGGGATAAACTAGGCTAATCTGTGCTAAGGTCTAGATAGCTAGGGTGAAGGACTTAATCGTGAAGTCCGAATTATCTAGACACGTCATTAATTCACGAAAGTGACCCTTTTTGATATTTACTTTTAGAAACCCCATAATTGCAAACATGAGTTTAGAATACCGAGTAAATATAGATTGACCAAAGGATTGTATGCCGATAGCCCCTAGACTCTTATCCATTTGAATCACAAACTCCTTTTTATTTTGTTTGTTTAAAATTGTCTTGTTTTAGTTTCAACTCTCAATCGGGTATTGAACCCAAAAACCAATTTTACAACAAACCCCCCATTTACCTTTATTTGCACCATTTTAGAGTTAATTGATTTAGTAGAAAGTAATATCTCCCGTTATCTTTGGATCGGATACCCATAATTACTACAAAGGATAGATTGTGCGCTTGCAATTCAATCTAACTTTGCGTATTTAGGGTTTTATAAATTTAAAGCAGAAGTGTACGAAAATAGACCAATTATTCCTATACCCAAAATACACACAAGCTTTTGGCGCCGTTGCCGGGGGAATAACGGATAGATATTAATTTTTACCTTTAAAAAATTAATTCTAGAATTTTTCTTGCATTTTATTTTATTTTATTTCATAACTTTGAGACTCACATTCTTTCTCTTTCTTTTCCACATCTTTGAGGTGCTAGCCATGGCTGGAAACCCTCCATACGGAAATGCCTTTGGATGGCGAAGAAGAAGATGGATCTCAAGCCCATGTTGACAACCCCTTCTATGGTGCACATTGCAGAAATGGTCCTCCACCTCCTAATCCGAATGACCGCCCGACCTATGAGGGAGTTCATGAACCATCAGGACCCTCACCAACGCTTTGGCTATGTTGCGCATGGGGAACCAATCCCGATCTCAAACCAACTCTTATTCACTTGTTAGGTCAAAACCAGTTTGGTGGTGCATTAAATGAAGACCCTCACCAACACTTGGCAATGTTTGAAGAACATTGTGGTACATTTGCACCAAGAGGACCCCAACTTGATGCCTTAAAATTGAACTGTTTTCACCTTTCTCTTAGGAATGAGGCTAGGACTTGGTTAAGGTTGTTGAATCCTAGGGTAACACAACGTGGCCCGAAGTGCAAAAATTGTTTTTAGACAAGTACTTTCCGCCTTCTAAAACCCAACACTTTAGAGCAAAAATCACCACTTTCAAACAGGGTGATGATGAGTCGTAACGAAGCTTGGGATAGATGGCAAGAACTCTTGCGTTTGTGTCCTAACCATGGTATTGATGTATGGCTATTGTTTCAGTTTTTCTATGCAGGTTGCACATACGCGACTAAGTCTCAACTGAATGCGGCTGCTGGTGGAAACTTAGCCAACAAGGATTCTGTCGAAGCAATGGACATGATTGAAGACATGGCCATAAGCCAACGCGAGTGGACAGCTGGAAGAGACGGGAAGAGAAGCAACACACCGGCTGGCATGTTGAAGGTGGATGAGGTAACCGCTTTACAAGCAAAGGTAGAATCTCTCCAAACTCAAATGAAAAAGATGCAGCAGGTAAAGTTTGTAGTCAAAAATTCACCATGTGGTATTTGTGGAGGTATGGACCATGACACAATTGGATGTCAATACTCCACGGATGGTAATGACACGGTCGAACAAGTTTATGGGGTTGTTTTACAATGAGGGTGACAAAAGGAACGACCAATACAACCAAAACTACTCTAACACTTACAACCATGCCACGAGGTACAACCATCCTAATTTAGGTGGAGAAATGACAATGAAATCCGAACCCAAATGCGGTACCAAATCAAGGTAATGGTAACCAATACCAAAACCGCCAAGGTCAAGGTCCACCACCATTGTCTAGGTTAGAGAAATGATGGAAGAATTCATGATCACTCAAAAGGAAACTAATCTTAACCACGACAAAAAGTTTGATGATATTTCAGATTCTCTTAGAACCATGAGCAACAGGATGGACCTTGTGCAAACTCAAACTAGGTTGCTTGAAGCCCAAGTAGCTCAACAAGCCGCTTCTGCCACACGCCCACAAGGTACGCTTCCAGGACAGCCAGCACACAACCCAAGAGAACGCGTATATGCTGTAACTCTTCGAAGTGACAGACAATATGATGGAACAGAAATGCCAGAAGAGGAAATGCCAAAACGGCCAATCGCCGCACCTCAAACGTAGAAACAGGGCATTCTGCGGCCTCTCCTGCGACCTCAACACTGATTCATGCGGCCTCAAAACCAACTCCTCCGATTTGCACAGATTTCCCCATAGACCCACCAGTTTTCAAGGATCGCCAAAATTCGGGTAATTCTGATCCAAAAAACGTAAATCTTCTAAATACGTTCCTCCTCTCAGGTTTGTACCCTTTCCTCAACGGTTGGTTAATACCAAATTAGAACAATAAATTGTCAAATTCAAGGATCACTTGAGAAAAATGAACCTTACCATCCCTTTTAATGAGGTCATTGCCCAAATGCCGTCCTATGCCAAATTTTTGAAAGAATTGTTGACCAACAAAAAGAAACTTGAAGAGTTTGAAACTGTGGCATTAAATGCGGAATCTAGTGCACTAGTTTTAAACCAGCAAATTAAATTGCCCCATAACTCAAAGATCCGGGCAGTTTTACCATTCCGTGCAAGATTGGGGATATCACTTTTAATCGATGTTTGCTCGATCTTGGCGCTAGTGTTTGTTTGATGCCAAAGTCGGTCTATGATAGGGTAGGTCTAGGGGAATTAAAGCAAACACGAATGTCTCTTCAAATAGCTGACAGATCTGTCCGATATCCTTCCGGAATTGCCGAAGATGTCATTGTTCAAATTGGAAAGTTCTATGTACCTGTAGATTTTGTGGTTGTAGAAATGGAAGAAGATCCTCACACCCCTATCTTATTTGGGCGTGATTTTCTAAGTACGGCAGGTACAAATATTGATGTCTCAGGTGGAATGATTTCTTTCTCAATTGGTGATGAGAAGGTGGAATTTAATGTTTCTAAATCTATGCAATTTCCTTCTAATGACAATTACACAATTTGCAGGATTGATGTTTTAGATACCATAATTGCTACTGAAGTAGTTAAGGTAACAAATGGTGGACAGCTGGAGAAAAATCTGGACGAAATCCTAGAGAAAAAGGAAACTGAGACAGCTCATAATGATGACAGCGGAGATTTGTGTGGGCCGCAAGAAATTTTGTGCTGGCCGCACGAAGTTGTCCGAGCGCAACCGACCGACCCATGCGGGCTGCATCAAAAAGTCCGAGAGCAGCCTGATATTCTGTGCGGGTCGCACGAAATTTTGTGCGGGTCGCATAAAAATGTCCGAGAACAGACTGAAACACACTTAGTGAAAACCATTCCGTGCGGGTCACACGAAATTTTGTGCGGGTCGCACGAAATTTTGTGTGGGTCGCACCAACTCTAGAAAAAACTGACATCCCTGATTTAGCCGATACCTCTCCCGAATCCCCTCAAATTGAACTCAAGCCTCTACCCCTCACTACTGACATCGACCCACATCGGCGTTCCACATGGAACTTGGCGAATGAGCCCATGATCTTTCCACCGAATGCCGCTGCCCAAGAACCACCCACATCGCCAAGAGAGCTCCGTCGTCGGCTGGCCGCACGGGAGGCAACACACGTGCTATGGGAAAAGAAGCCTCCCGATCCACCACAGCAAGGAGGCATTTTCGCCTCCTCCTCCACATTCGCTTTCTCCACCACTTTGTGAGTTTCATTTTTCTTCCTTTTCACTCTTTCTTGTGCGAATGTTTGCATTGAGGACAATACTTTGTTTAAGCTTGGGGGAGGGAATTGGAAGAAAAATTGTATCTGCATTTAGGTCATGTTTAAATTTTTCATAATTTGCATTTTAGGTGATAGGTTTGTGTGATTGCTTGACTTAGGACTTGTTTGAAAATTTTTGGAAATTGTTTGGATGACTTTGAACAATTCGAACTAACTTCATAATTGCTAAAAAAATTTCATAAGATGAGATATTTTCGGATTTTGGAAAAATGAAAACTTGAGTTTTGTCGAAAAAACATCTTGAAACCTAGGTATGCCTTTCTAATTGGGAAGTAGGGATTTTAATTACAGAAAGATTATAATATCCATTTGTATGAATGAATATTTTTGGATGTGTGTATTAATGGTATTATTGCAACACTAAAAGATTGAAAAAGGTTTAAATGTTGAAAAGTTTACTTCGGATTCCGCTTTTCTATGTTACGGCGATATGACGTACTTAAGGTTATGAATTCTTGACACTTTGTTCCGCTAGTTTGCCCGATAAAATGGCCGAGTTTACATCACAAGTGTGAGTTCGTATCATGGAAGGGTTAAACCAAGAACATGCAAAAGCACTTTTGAATCAAAACGGTTGGGTATGGTTAACTACTTATAACTAGCCGGTTTTGTATTGAGGATAAAGATCATAGTGTCACAAGTAGCAACGAAAAGAAAAGGAATAGTCAAAATTATGCATGATACCAACACACGAAACTTTATAACTTTCTAGCCCAAGTTTGTTCCAAGCTTGGGGGGGCAAAAAGGAAAATCACCACAAAACGAGGGCATATATTTGGTCGAAAAGTGAAATATTGATAACCTAATGATTAGTTTTTACAAATACAAAAGCATCTTTGAATATGAGATTCGATTTGTCAATTGGTGATGTGAATTAGAGTTAATCAAGGAAATTTCAAAATTGTTATCCAAAAAGGTTCTCGAGTTTCTAATGATAGCAAGTTCGTACAACTTTTTCGCATTTAGGGATATACTTGGAATTTGGTTAGTTTAGAAAC
The DNA here is from genome assembly GCA_025461045.1 of Carex parvula. NCBI lineage: Eukaryota > Viridiplantae > Streptophyta > Magnoliopsida > Poales > Cyperaceae > Carex > Carex parvula. Next base: position 139,884 of record JAJGRW010000132.1, on the reverse strand, counting down.
CGGACATATACCTAAGTTTGGATTTTTGCTTGAGGACAAGCAAGGTTTAAGCTTGGGGGATTTTGATAAGCCTCAATTATATATACCTTCGGTCGAGATTTTACCTCCTAAACTGTACCAAAACTCTTGCATTTTAGTCTAGTTTAGTATAGAATGCACCGTAGAACCAAGTTACTGCATTTCCTTTATCTAATTTGCAGAAATCGAGCAAAAAGGAGCAAAACAGCCTTTTTGTGCGGGCCGCACAGATTTAACCGAGAGTTTTGCGGGTGGCCGTGCGGGCCGCATGAAGGCCGCACGATTCTTCATCCTTAGCCGATTTTCCAGCCGACTTCCAGTTTGTGCGACCCGCACGGAATTTGTGAAGGCCGCAGGATGGCCGCACCAATGCCATTAATGCCTTAATTCATGATATCTTCTCAGATTTACTGCTGAATTTTGGGAGATTGTGCAATATTGGGGCTATGGTACTGTGTCATTTTTTACTATGTCAATTTAATCTAGTCTAAGTAGTATGAGAAAGGTGTAGTAAATCTCTACTGGTACCAAAAATCATGAGACTTGCTCGACATTATTTATGTTTTCTCATTCAATTGCTTGAGAGAGGTGTAGTAAACCTCTACTGGTACCAAAAATCATGAAACTTGACATAATAGAGAAAGCATTTACTAGCACAATTTCTTCTAAAGAGCAATTTGTAATTAATTCATGTATTTCCTTAGTTATTTACTCAATGGAACTTTTTATTTTTGTGTAATTGCAGTGGTTTATAGTTGCAATTTCTTTATGTGGGAGGAGGAGTACGAGGAATTTCTTCGCGAATTAGGAATTGTGAAACAACGGAGTGATGTCGAGCATGTGGTATCAGACGTTCGTAGAAATGAAGCTCGATATGATGTTGAGATGGGAGAATGGAAGGAACACAACTCTCGCCTTGTTAAATTAGTGGAGCAAATCAAATTTCTCGTTGCTATCATTGTCTTTGCGATGATCAGTATTTTAATTGTAATAATATGCAAATAGCGTTGATGTTTGAATGTTAGACTTTTAGGGTTATGTTAGACTTTTAAGGTAACTTGGGGGAGCTTTAGAAATCTATGAAAACCCTTGGATGTTTAATTTTCAGAGATCTTTATGTCATATTTATATATTGATTGGATATCTAAAATGATCAGTGGACTTGATCTTTATGTCATATTTATATATAGACACTTTGCTATAAAAATAGACACTTTGGAATCACTGCATTTCTAAAATGATAATTCCTCCAGGAGAATAACTGCATTTCTGTTTTTATCTACAACTCATGTAATTTGTCAGATCGCATAGCATAGTTATTTTGTGATATGTATTTTCTCCCTTTATAAACAATGAAATAGAGACTTGATTTTCTATTAAAAAATGAGACATTCAGACAATACGCTTTCTTCTCCTCTATGTCGATAATAATCAAAGAAATGCATCAATCAAAACCGTAGTAAAAAAATAAAGGGAAAATTAGTGCAAACCAACTCTGAACTGGAAATGAACTTGAAACATTAATGCAAATGAACTTGAAACTAAAATTGCCGAAGCTAACAAAGCAAACTAATTAAGTGCAAATGCAACTCTGCACTGGAAATTCAAACAAATTGCATCTAGCGCCATATATGCACAATGTCCCAGCTCACTGTCCTAGCTGCATCTAGCGCCATATATGCACAAAAAAAACTAAAAGCATTTGACAGAAATAATTTGACAGAAAGTTTTCCTTAGATAAATGATAAAGCAAAAACAACAAAGAAATCTAAAAAAAAAATAATAGCACTCTCAACCCTCTGTATCCATCCGAGTCTTCCTTGGTCTCTTCCTGCACATAAGAAAACATCAAGCTTATTATTTATTTGAAATAATAGCACTCTCAACCCTCGTGCACATTATCCTCACCAGCCTCTACTGTTGGCTCCTCATCCACATTATCCTCCTCTGGATCAACGTGTACCCCCTCGATAGCATGGTTAGCACCCTCATGAGCAAGATCACCCTCAACTTCGGAATTATACAGGCTCTCCTCATTGAATCCCACATATTCGTCAAGGTTATCAGATTGATCAGGTTGACCTGACATATTACATCCCTGGGAGCTCCCTATATGACTTTGACTACCAAGTGCTATGGTTGGTGACGGTTGGGATGGAGTGCATGGATAAGTGGAATTCGTACCACTACATTTCGAGCTTCCATCCAAATCACAAACTACTACAAGAAGTGATATTCTTCTTTCATTTTGGAACATCATAAACATCTCTGGTATTTGTGACTCAGACACTACTTCCACTTCTCTACCATCATTTTTGTCAAACATCCATATCTTTGGTGTTTGACAACTCCCCCAACATAGATCGTCAAATAAATCACTCCTCAAATCACACAAAGAGAATCTATCCGAATCCACCACCCGATTTAATGTCTTTCCCTTGACATAATCCTTTCGAACTTTAATTTGCTTCTTGAAGAATCCTTCAATCTTAACCTCTATCCTAAACGCAGTTTCTGGGTCATACCTATACAGAATTGTAGAAATAATGTTAGATTACGCACTAATGAAACATTCATTCAAATTGAAATAGAAATCATGCAACATCCATTCAAATGGAAATAGAAATCCTACCCACTGGAAATCCATGACTTGTCCATCTTATTCACACCTCCAATGCCCTCCCTAAAGCATCTATATTAGTGGAGAAACCTGAATTTCAAATATACTAATAAATCAATCTATATGCACTATAAATGTACTTGGTCCAGAATCAAAACCCAACTAACACTATAATTTTAACACTCCAAAAATCATTGGTCCGGAATCAAAACCCATATACCATATAATTTTGATTTTTGGAGTTGGCAAAAAAAAAAAAAATTATTTCTGGTATTGACCATCTAACATATAATTTTAACACTCAACAGATACCAGTACTATATTTTTCATTATTGTTATGAAATTGAGAAAATATAGAACCAAAACATATAAATATAGGAAGGACATGAGCAAAAAGGTCAAGAGCGTAATTGTACCAGTACCAGGAGTGCTTTGCAAGGCTGTTGCTTGAGAAAGGCGAGCAATGCTTTATGTACCTTAGCAGGTTATCAGTTTCCCATGTGCCATACTAACTACAATTTGAACTAGCACAAGTAATTATTTAAGTAGGCCCCTGACTAGATATGTGCATGGATAAATAAATATAAGGGTTGAGGTTGATTCATATGCTTGGTTTCAAAATGTGACGGATATATTGATTTCTATGTGCTATTTGATTTGGTTTAAATTCAGGCATTTTGATTTGCTTTCTTTGTGCAAGTTGATTTGGTTCAAAATATGACGGATATGGCTAACGATAAATGGTACAGGTTCACTTTTATAAAAAATGATGCAACTGAAGAGCAATACCGATTGAAAGCACTGCTGGTGGCGGAGAGGGCAGGCAGGAGGTATGGCGGAGGAGAGGTTAGGCCTGGCGGAGGAGGAGACGGAATTAGTTTTAGGGTTCTTGTGATTTGGCGGAGGAGGGGGCGTGATATGAATTCGATTACTGGGAGCAAATAGAAATATCCGAGATGAATGGAGGCCTCCATTTCTAATATTATCTGTTGTTCTTGAAGGGTAAAATGGGAAATACGAAAATATGTTTTTTATACAACACTTTTCAGTATAAATTTAAGAAAAAACGTATATCAAATGTACAAATGTGGTAATAGGGTAAATTTGATAATTTTAGAGTGGCAAATAGGAAATTTTGAGTTTTGGAGGTGGCAATTTGGTATTTTTCAAGTTTTGGGGTGGCATGGAGGAAATTTTCCCATAAAGTAACAAAAGTATAGCCGTGTCTGATTTGTGGAGTATGGAGGCCGCATGAGCGGAAAACATGGGATGGGATGGAACGCAGATGCCGTGTCCCTTTCTCCATTGTTCGCTACAGCAGAGGAATTGAATTGAGCTCCGTTTGTTTAATAAAATGGCCACGAATTTTAAAGTCGATGGCATGTGAATTGACAGGCCCATCATGACCCATGGGCTTAAACTTTAAACTAAAGAGTATCACCAATATTTACCACCGTGATTTTTATTTTTACCCAAAAAAAAAAATATTTTAATATAAATAACCAGATTTTTAAAAGATTTTTATTTCTACCCAAACCGCTAGGAATATTTGCGGTTCGAATTAAAAATTCGAACCGCTAGGATTCCTAGCGGTCCGAATTCTTAATTCAAACCGCAAATATTTTGAATTCTTAATTCGGACCGCTAGGATTCCTAGCGGTCCGAATCAAATATATAGCGCAATTGAGGTTTGGTCTCCGTATGATTCTTTAGGTACCCCGGTCAAATCTTTAGGAATGATAATGGTCTCCAACAGAGCTTTCAAAAAGTATTGGAGTATTGGAATCAAATTCCGTTGAATAACATTTCAACATGTGGCAGCAGCCTTGCTACATTAATTGGACAAAAACATATTTCATCTATGAGCAATCATCACCGAGATTTTTTGAAATGTGGATTATTAAACAATAATTAATTTTGAAAATCCAAACCGTTCAACATGTTCGAAATATTGAAATGTGATTGGAGACCAAATTTTACATTTTTTGGAATTTTTTTACTATTTATTAAGCCACTTTGAAAATTACTGATCCAACGGTAAACAGTAAAAAACAGTAAAATTTTCTGGACCACCGGATCAGCGATTGAAAAAATGGCTTAATAAATAGTAAAAAAATTCCAAAAAATGTAAAATTTGGTCTCGAAGCACATTTCAATATTTCGAACATGTTGAACGGTTTGGATTTTCAAAATTAATTATTGTTTAATAGTCTAAATAAAAACTTTTTCACAATTTAAGAAAAAATATTTTAGCATATCAAATATCGGAGAAAATAAAAAGCAAAGGAAAAAAGTCTGGCCGTCATCGTTACCAAAAATAACGTCTTTGTTAGATTTAAAATTCCGACGAATTCGTTCTTTTATATCGACATTCCTTTATTAAAGTAGGGCACCTAAAGAATTATAGAAGTGTTTTAAATAGGTTCATATATCTGCAAAGGTATTAAATATTGGAGCTCGGAAATACTCCAATACTTTTTGAAAGCTCTGTTGGAGACCATTATCATTCCTAAAGATTTGACCGGGGTACCTAAAAAATCATACGGAGACCAAACCTCAATTGCGCTATATATTTGATTCGGACCGCTAGGAATCCTAGCGGTCCGAATTAAGAATTCAAAATATTTGCGGTTTGAATTAAGAATTCGGACCGCTAGGAATCCTAGCGGTTCGAATTAAAAATTCGAACCGCAAATATTCCTAGCGGTTTGGGTAGAAATAAAAATCTTTTAAAAACCTGGTTATTTATATTAAAATATTTTTTTTTTTGGGTAAAAATAAAAATCACGGTATTTACCAACACTCGGAGATAAATTTATAAAAATTTACATTTACGATTTACGAGTATGTACAGAAATAATTATAAAATTATTTATTAGTTGTAAAAAAATCTTATTTTCTTTCGATAATGTTTGATATTATCAAGGTTCTAAATAGCGATTATAGCGGCATAGCGGCGAGCCGAAAAAAAAAACTATCGCGAATAGCGTAGCTATAGCGAAAGCTATCCTACATAGCGTTTTTTTTATTTTCAAAAATTTTATTTTATATTTCTACTAATAATAAACATATGTAAAGTCTCATAAGTAACAAAAACATCAAATTGATTAAGAAGTTCTAATATTCACATTGAACCAACACAAAGTTCAAATTGTCATTCAAAATATCCCTAATTCATAAACTATCGATATTATAGACCAACGCACGTTGTTCAAGTTTATTGATATTATAGACACATCTAATTTCATTTCATTTTGGACCTTAAAGCCCATTTAAATTGCAAAACAAATAAATAAAGCCCATGTAGCATAGCGGACCGCTATTCCGCTACGCGCTATGCGCTATAGCGGACCGCTATTACCGCTATAGCGGCTGTAGTTCGATTAGCGTAGTTTTACCCCGTAGCTTAGCTTTTTAGGTCAAAAATCACTATAGCTAGCTATTTAGAACCATGGATATTATACAATTATTCTTATAATAAAATGAATTAAATAATAATATAACAATATTTATTAAATATTATTTTATAAAATACAAATATTTTTTTAAATTAAATAAGATGTATTTAATGAGTATATTAGATGTAACAAACTATTTACATATATACAAACACTCTGTAGCCACTACTAAAAAAGAATCGAATTGAATTTTTAGTCCCTTCAATGCGTCTTATTTCGTAGATATAGGCTACTTAATTCTTTTAAACCGGGAGAATTAGCTTCTGGTTTAGTGACAAAGACAATACCTTCTGTGTGGGAGGTTGCAGGTTTAAAATTCAGATAGAGTAATTCTTTATGGATATTAAATAGTTGAGTGGCTTGAAGCAACTGATGATTGAGTCGAAGAAAGCGAGATACTGCCCCGTTTACGTCGAGTTCCAAATTTTGACACACATTTTCCGGGCTTGTACTAATGTAAGTTAGATTGGTAATTAAACCGGAATAGAGATAGAAAAACGATTTAAGATGCAAGAAGTATAGAAGTATATTAAACATATATTTAATTAGTACATACACGTTTAGCAATGCTTTTATTATAACATTTTTTTTAAAGAGTTGAAATTCATTAACAAGGAGTTGATTTAACAATTTTATTAATATTTTTAAATAAAATATATAAAATTTTAAAAATAGAAAAAGATCTATTCAAAAAGAAGAATCAAATGTATACACTTTAGTAGTAGTAGAAGGCATGCCCACAACAGGAAAGTTCTTCGGTTCTTTTGATATCAAATTTATTGGTAAGAAAATTACTATATCAGCGAGTTGCAGGGCGGACCCATAAAGGCCCAGGGGTAGGCACTCCTACCCTTGGATTTAAAAAAAAATTAGATCCAGTATAAATTTACCCAAGTACCTACTCCTGATTCATTATTGTGCCTACGTGCCTCTGGGCCCAGAAAAATTTAAATAACAAGGCCCATACTCCATTGAATAAATATTTTGCATTTTTATTAGTATTGTGCCTGCCCTTGATCAAATTCTTGGGTCCGCCCCTGGCGAGTTGTGGTATTTGTGTTATATTGTTAAATCGTTTAATCAGTGCATTCAGTTTGTATTGAATATACATGCTACGATGTTACAATTATGAATTACAATAAAGTCAAAAGATCAAATAAAATATTTATAAGTTAATTTTGATACGTTTATTTATTATTATAATTTGACCGTTTAACTTTATACTAAATTAATTTAAAAAATTTATAAATTTGATATATAAATGCATCACTCTTAAAGTAGATCGATTTTAACAGTTTAATTTGATATATATAAATGAAACCTGAACAATCCAATCAAGTTGCTTATTGTAGTCAATATATTGAAATCTCATTGGAAACAAAATTAACTTTTGTTAGATTATTTTTTTACTTAATTTGGGATAAAGGAAATATTGATCAGAAATAATTATGAACCATCCAATAACAATAAAAAAAATTCTATCCAAAACAAACAAATTTTTGAATGTGTAGATCACAACAGTGAACAGTGGCTCAAAATCGGCTAATTAAATTTTGGATTTGGAAAATTCTGAAATTGAAGTCACCCTGATATACATATATTTTGCGAAGTAACTTAGCACAACTCCATATACATATGTCATAGATCGCATTTTAGATGTGAAATTTCTAAACTAAAAATTTATTTTCATGCATTAAATAATTTTTACATTAATCAATTGTCAATGAATCCCTGATGTTTTTTTAAATTATTTCAGGTAACTTCTTCACTAATAACCACCCCATATACAAAAATTAAAGTTAAGTGCATTGGACGGTGATCGATGGAAGGACATTAAAAGAAAAAAAAAATTATGAGTAGGCAGAATCCTACTTTATTTTAAATATTTTTAACGGTTGCTGAGATGATATACACAATATATTTATATATGGCAAATTCTTCTGTGCACCTAAGGACCTATTTGTAAAATGAGCATATTTTCATTTTCAAAGTTCAAACAGTTGATCCGACAGTTCAACATTATCTCCATATTAAAATGTACTTGGAGGTCAAATTTTACATTTTTTTGAATTTTTTTACTATTTATTAAGATGGATACAAAATTCAATGGTCTGAATTTAACTAGTTTTGTAAAATACTTAATAAATAGTAAAAAAATTCAAAAAAATGTAAAATTTGACCTCCAAGTACATTTTAATATGGAGATAATGTTGAACTGTCGGATCGACTGTTTGAACTTTGAAAATGAAAATATGCTCATTTTACAAATAGATCCTTAGGTGCATAGAAGCATCCCTCTTTGTATATAGGTCTTTTCTGATACAAGTGCTCGCCCCTGTGCAAGGTCCGGATTCTCTAAAGTAATTGAAAATTTCAGTTTGAAACCGGATCAATTTTACAGGGTCCATCTAATATCCGAGTAAACTGAATTCTGATCGTTTAGGAGATCCGAATTCCCTTTTTAATGGCTAGATCATTTATCATGGTTAGCATTTAGCTAAGAATTTTATAAAAATGTAAGTTTAAAAAAAAATGTGAAAAAGAAAACGAATTTCATACAAATCTTAGATTTGCATCACGAACTAGGGGTGTTCGTCGGTTTGGTTCGGTTGAAACCGAACCGAATTAAGCAAACTAAAGTTATAATTCGGTTTTTAAAATAAAATCGAACCGAACCGATTTAGCATTGCAACCGAACCGAACCAAAATTTTATTTCGGTTTGTTCGGTTCAAACCGAAATATATTAATTTTTTTATTTAAAGCAATTGATTTATAATAAACCGAAGTATATTAAGAAATAAACCGAGGTATTAAGAAATAAATTAATCAAGATAGAAATAAATCGAAGTATTTAAAGCAATTGATTAAGAAATAAACCGAGGCAGTCCGGACCAAATTCATAATATATAAAATTTCGATCGGTTCGTTATTTCGGTTTTCAAATTTTCCAAACCGAACCGAACCGAAATTATAATTTAGTTTTAAAAAGCAAACCAAACGGAACCATTAAACCGAAAAAACCAAACCGTTTGGTCCAAACTAATTCAGTTCGGTTCAAAACCGACTAAACCGGACCGAATGAACACCTATCACGAACCCATCAGATTCTGATCGGATGGTCTGGATTCAAACTCAAATGGTGAGGTAATGCATGCAGAGGATCCGGACTCCCTAAAGTATTAGAATAGAAATGACAGCAATTTTACCATACCCGTACTGGTACAAGTCATAACAGCAATCAGTACTCACCATTGATCAGTACACGGTGTTCCTCAAATAGGCAAATAGTTTATCTCTCTCCAATTCTCCATACAAACCAGCTCATGCGCATCTAAGAATAGCCAAAGCTCAAGCCTATAAAAATAGAAAGCGTTTAACCTCTCCTGCTTCATTACAGTGCTTGTTCATAATTAAAACAAGAAAACCAAGAAAAAAAGATAGAGATTTATCCAATGGCCAAGCTTCCTCTTCTTGCCTTTATGGCTCTTTGCTGCACATTTGCCAGTGTTTTGCTGGTAAATGCCATGGAAATTACCGTCGAGGGTCGTGTCTACTGTGACACTTGCCGTGCCGGTTTCGTGACCAATGTAACCGAATACATTCCCGGTATGAACAAACTAATTAATCTGGTAGAAAATACCGTTGCGCTAATTTTTTTTTTTTTTGTGAAGGTTAGTAGGCCTAATGCCTATAACAATTGTATTAATAACCACAAAAATATTTACAATACTTAAATAAAAAACTTTATTTCAGAAAATAAGCCTTTATTCTTCTTTATTCTAGTCTTAACCTCTCATATCTACTCTACGGTAGAATAAGAATCTGTATTCCATATGTACATCCATCTTATTTCCCTTAATCCTCCCAAACTCAAGATTATTATTAGATGATTGTCACTAATTGCAGGTGCCAAGGTGAGACTCGAGTGCATTCACTACAAGGGGGGTGATAGTCAGGTTGAAAACCAGGTTGACAGTGATGAGATTGAGTTCACGATTGACGGGGTAACCGATAACACTGGCAAATATTATTTGAAAGCACAAGACGGCCACGAAAAGGATACTTGTTACGTTGTCTTGGTGGAGAGCCCACGTCCCGATTGCAAAGAGATCATCCCGGGCCGTGACCGTGCCCGTTTCTTGCTTTCTTCTGATGCCGGCATGCCGGGCAACAAGCGCTTCCCCAACGACCTGGGCTACCTCAAGGACAAGCCTCTTGACATCTGTGGGTCCATCATGAAGCAGTACAACACTGAAGAGGACTACTAGACATGCATGCATATGCATATATATCTATAAACGTGCATGTGTGCATTTGCCAGGGGTTGTAAAATGTCACCAAGCATCATTAATTCCAATGGTTTATCAGGAGATGAACTAGTTTGATTGTATTATCATTCTTTACTCTGATGCATTGGTGATATTTTGCAACACATTTATTTGTTCTTATCACGTATAATAAAATTATTTTTATTTTTATTGAGGCTAAAGATTTACATTAATTGATTTGCATTATTTTAATTAATCCCCTGGTATATTTTGTGTGTGTAGATTTTGCATTATTTCTTTGAAAAAGTGAGTTCTAAGTTCTAATTGAGGTATATTTTGTAATAATAATGGAGAAATTTGTCACCTTCATATTTGGAATGAACCAAAATTGCAAGAATTCTTTGAATCGGGCCCCAGAGCCCAATCCATTATTGATTTGGGCTCATCCCTCCCAAAATAGGCCTACTACTTAATAATTTTCCCCCTTTCTTGTTGCCACGGTCATCCGATCAGATTTAGAATAGTTTAAGCGACTGACAATGAAACTACTAACTACTGCTATCATTTTCCAGGAATTATATAATACCATACATACATTAAAAATATATGAATGAGATTGCTGTTGCTTCTACCATCGACACCGTCTCTATCTTCAATGTGAAAATAATCACAATAAAAGGAGGCTAAATTTATTGAAGAGAAAACGAAGTTACTCGTGTCACTATATGTTAATTTTGAAAAAAAAAAATGAAAATTTGACGACTAAGTTATTTCAGAGAACTTCAAGCACCGAAACCTGAAATTTAATTTTTTTTTTTTTTTTTCAAAAATTATCATGTTGTGTAGCATGAATATAGAAAAATAAATTACGTTGTATATAATGAAAATGATGGAAACTTTGGATTTCAAAAATAATATTTTGTACATTATTTGGGTGTTCTATAATTTTTCTATTGACCTTGTTACGATATTTTAATAATTATTAAGAGAGTTACAGATCCTCTGTTGTAACTTAATAAACATATATATTTTTTTATGTATATTAAAGTGATCTGTAAATTCTAATTTGGACCGGATTGATCTAAATTCTGATCGGACGTACGGTTCGGATCCAAACTCAAACTTTGAGTGACCAGAAAGGGAAACTGAGGAGCTAGTACACAATATACCGAATCAAACAAAAGATAAACCAAAACACTTTGTTTCTGGGAGAATTCAAAATATACTCGGGCTGCCAAAAGCCCCTGCAGCCAGCCTCAAAGACAGGGGGCCGCCCAATGCCCCTGCGGCCCCCTTTTTTATCAGAAATTATGTTATTTGTTTTAGTTTTTTGTTTTTTGTATAGTTTAATGTTTAATTGTTATTTTGTTTTAAATGTCGTTTATTTTGAAAATATTGTTCGTTTGGAATCAAAATTCTGAGTATGTTGTTTATTTTGAAAATATTGTTCGTTTGAAATATCATTTGTGTATGAAGAAATAATGATATAATAAACAAAATAAATAAATAACAAAGCAACAAAATAAATAAGTCACAGTATCTGACAAAACACCTAACCAAGTACAAATCAAAACCTACGGGTCTGGACTAAATACCGTCCTTGCCTTTTTAACCCTAAATCCCCTACCCCGCCTGGAGAGTGGTGTCTCGTTAGTATCTGAGTCATCGTCCTCCGCATGAACATCCTCCTCATGAACCGCTCGTCATGAACCTTCTCAATCTCGAATGTTTGCTGGACTCTAGGACCAAAAATGCATGTCTCGCTATGGGGTCATCGAGCAAAGGGTACGGCATGAGAGGATATGATGTCTGCTGTGCGGAGTATCCACGAAACTCCGTGATGGATTATGTCTGAACATAGCCCGGCTGATAGGTAGGAGGTACCGACTGAGTCGGACTGTAACCCTGAGAATACAATCCATCTCCCTCTGTGCCAAAATATGTCGAGATGTTGTAAGACGGCGGCTCCTCCTCCTCACCCTGCAGTAACTTACAAATTAGTTAATCAAGAATTTTGAAACAAAAATCACAATTAGATATTTTAAATAATACTATACCTCGTCATCTGTGACTCGGCGCAATGCCTCTGCACCTTGGTCGAACGCCTGACCGACGGTCTCAGCGTTCCTGACACCTGAAAACAACGCCTCGTCGCCAGCATACCGGATGTAGATATCAGGCTCGTCATATATGTCATCAATTTGCTCACACCTGCCTACTCCAACGCATCTGAGTAGATGAGCCAGCGGGGATAATACCATGGATCCGTCCTCTCCGATCCCTCAACCTCGGTACCCCCTCACGAGGGTTATCAGCGATACACCCCTCCAAAAATATAGTGTATGTGCCGTTATCCTGGTACCATTCTCTATAAGGTCTGCATGAATTACAAAAATATCAGATATTACAATCAGAAAACTGTAGTGAAGAATTAAATTAAAAAAATAATTCTCACATGGGACGGTCGGGGTCAGCTATAGGGGGGTTTGCAGATGACGCGAGGGCCACGTAATCAGCACGCACAACTCCTCCAGTCCTTGCCCGTAATTGTGTCCCTCTCATGAAGAAGATGTTGCCACATCTCCTCGCTGATCGATGCCGAGAGCGGGGATTGCTGACACATCCCGAACTGTCTCATGACCTGTCCGAGGTAATGGTGCTCAATAACCTGTATATTTAATTATGTTACATTGCTTATATGAAATTAAGTTGCAGTGGCAAAAATTAATTAAATTAAATTACGATACCTGAAAATATATGAGCAGCACCTCTGCATGCCAGAAACGCTCCTGCTGTCGACATTGCTCTGGCAGTACCTCCAACAGGCACCGATGTACCCCATCTACCTCGACCTGAATTTACAGATTTGAAACCTGATATCAATCCAAACAACAAGACCTGAATTTTTTTAATCAAATTTAAAAAAAAATAAGACTTACATATTCTCTGTAGGGCTCCCATGTCACATACTCTGGATCATCTCTCAGATGCTCTATCTCCTGTCTCCAAAATGTGATGCCGAGTGATGCGTCGTGCCCTGACCCGACCCAAATCTTAGGGTAGCAGTACTTGGAGTCGTATGCAGGGCAGTTGTCTGGCTCGGGCTTGCCCCATTTTGGCACATCTGTCTTGTTGACCAGGACTGGATGACCAACGATCAGATGCGCGTACGACCAATGCTGCAGCAACATGCTTGGCCCAATAAAAGTCTTGTTCTTCTTCAGGCAAGCATTGTTAAGACTCTTGTACAATGTTAGTGTTAACAACAAATGTATTACTTATACTAAAATATAGAACACTACAAAAATTAAAAAATTATACGAATAAATTTTGTACCTATATAAGCACCCCAAAGTGGCACCACCCCAATTGTACCTACTCGCAGCGGGCAAATCGCGCAAAAGCTCAAGGTAACACAGCCGCATCTGATCTTCGTGTGAATTTGAGAACATCCACGTAATCAATTCCAGAATATATGCACGTAGGTAACGATCAATGTTACTTATTTAAATTAGAACATTTTTTAATATTATTTAATTTAAATTAGAAGTAAATTTGATATTATTTAAATTAAATAAGATAAAATTTTACAAACCTGATCTGGACGATCCAGAAACTCTAAGAATTTGGCCCTCAACTTTGCTAATCTGATGGTACTGGGTGAGATCTGAATCTTCTCACATTTCTTCTTCTCTTTCTGAGGCTCCGCATGCGAGTACCTCAGCAACTCTACGCAAGTATGCCTGTAGTCCCCGTACTCCACGCCCGTCACAGGCTTCCGAATAATAGTCATACCCCACAGACAACTGACGTCCTGTAGGGTGACTGTCATCTCGGCATGGGGGAGATGAAATATCTAGTCTCGGGACGCCATCGCTCAATGAGACTAGAAGACAAGCCCTCGTCGTGTACCTCCTTGGTCATCTAGGCTAGCTGGTACAGACCCATCGCCCGTAACTGTGACGAACCGTAGTCATATCCAAACCCTGCATTTAATTAAAAATTTAGGTCGAGTTCATTCAATAGTTATAGAAAAAAATGATGTTATTATTTTTTTTTAAATATTACTAATTTAAAACTTACTCCAGTGGCAGCCTCTATAATGGAGTGCTCCGCGTTCGGGTGCCACAAAAAGTCGCTGACCCTGTCAGTGCGACTCCGGATACCCAGAGCATCTGCCAACGCCCTGTCAACATACTGGGACATCTCGTACAGAGTGGGTATAGGGCCATGCTGTGTACCTCTACTAGACGATGGTATATCTCTACTAGATGCCATGTTGTATTTAATAATTTTTTGATATTAATATTGGTACCAATTTTGGTCAAATATGATAAAAATTCTAGTTAAATGTGTTGCTATTTTGGTAGCGGTCAAATTTTGGTTAAATTTGGAATTTAAAATTGGTACCTTAAGGGTAATTTAAAATTGGTACTAATCTAATCTACATTGGTACTAATATAATCTAATTTTGATACTATTCTAAATCCTTAATTTTGGTACTAAACAATTTAATTTTGGTAAATAAAACTAATTACATTTTAGTACTATTCTAATTAAATTTTGGTTCTAAATTCTAAACTGAAAAATTAATATTTAATCCTAAACCCTAAACCCTAAACCTAAATCCTAAACCTAAACCTAAACCTAATTACTAACTTAAATTAAAAATTGAAACAAGAAAAGAAGGAAAAACTTACCCGAGCTCGAAGGGATCGAAAGCGACGCGAGATTGGCAATGAAAAATGAACCAGCGGCCCCTAGTCTTTGAGGCCGCAGGGGCTTTTGGCGGCTGGGTGGATTTCGAATTCTCCCAGAATTAGAGTGTTTTGGTTTATTTTGTCTGTGATTATGGTATAAATAAAAATTTCAGCACAATATATTGTAATATAGTCAGGAAGTCGGGATACTTTGAGATATATAATACGCCGTTTGAGTTTAATCCGAATCGTCCGATTATAATCTGGACCGAATCAGTTCAAAGTCCAAATTTGTAATGTTACTAGCATATAACGAACATACAGGATTCACACTATAGAAATGAGGTAGCTTAGGTGATATGAATTCAGCTAAATTAATCACCGTAACTGTGAAGTAACTGAAAAAAATAATGTCATAGGATTTATGTAATGTTACTGTCATGTTTCTTTTCTTGTACTTAATTAAAGTCTTGAGATTGCTTTTAGTGTAATCTAATCGTATCCATTATTCCTAACCTCGTTTTTCTCCGTCATAAAAGTAGCCTTTGCTTCTTATCAATCATTTTCACTTGTATTCCATGAATTCCTCAAAGTGAGGCTCATCAAAATAAAAAATCGAATACTACTAAAAAAAATTCAAACAATGAAATTAACGAGTTTGTGGCTCTCGAATATTCAACTGATCAATTAATTTATTATAACGTACTCGATTTTTCTTTGGCAAATAAGCCAGCAACCGTTGACGTTTTCCCATAATTTTTCGTAGACCCCTTTTCGATAAAAAATATTTTTTGTGCAATTCTAAATGAGAAGTAAGTATATGTATCTTATTGGAAACTGAATACTTGAAATACAACAGAACCCTTATTTTCTTCTTGTGAAATAATAGGAGTGAATGAATTTTTTACCATAAAAAATCAAATTTTTCTATCTTTTTTCTTTTTTTTCATGGATGATTTTTCCGATCAGGAAAAATAAAAAAATCAGAATTATGCCAGCATTTCAGAAATCAAGCAACCAATTAAGTGTTTTCATTTATTTAGTTTTCCAGTTTCTTTAGAGACTGTTGTAATTTTTTAATGGCTTAATTAAGAGCTTTAGCGTGTTGGTTTTAGTATTATTTGCACTTCTTTGGTTGTGACTTTTTAAGTATACGTCCCATCTACTCTTAGAAAAATTTACAAATGTTCTTCAAAATTAAAACAAAATGTTTTTTTTTATTTTCAACAAAAATATCTTTGTAGATCTCAATCCCATGAACTTATTTTTTTACCGTTAATAAAAAGTCAAATTTAAAGCTATGAAAATTTACAACAGAGAAATAAAAACGTATGAACATTATGAACTTTTAATTTTCTAAATGTCATATAATATTCATTGAATTATGAACATAATTATCTCAAAGCAATTAAAAAATATTCAAAATACTATTTTTTGCTTATATATTTTTTTAAATATGAAGCTAAATTTTATATATTATAAGATGTTGAATATTATAAAAATTTTGTTGGGAAAATTGAAAATCAAAATTGTAAAAGTATGAAAAAAAAAGAATGAGGAAGTAAGTGAGGATGGCAAAAAAAAAAAGTGAGAAAGGAAGGGTAAAATTAAGTTCATTGAAAAAATTAGGGAAAAAGAAGTATGTCGTTTCAACTTTTATAAAAGATAAATAATATTTTACAAAATTTGCCTTTCCTTGTCCCCTGTAAATTTGGATTGGAAGTAACGGTAGATAAAGTGCTAGCTGGCGGATAATGGATTAATGGTCAATGTTATAGGTGATTTTGCTTTGAAACATTTGTAGAAATATTTGTCAATGTTCATACCATGTGACTGACTATTTCTAATTTCTAGAGTAAATTGATACAGCGATAAGATAACTCCAAACAAAACTTAATTGTGTGGTTGGAATCCCTCCCGCTCACCATATCCATATATAACAATTAGCAAAAGAGACGGATTATTATAAAACTTTCTCAGAGATCTTTTTTTTAGAAACTTGACAGGTGTTGCCGAGGATTATTTGTCCTAATCTCTCTCTCTGCCAAAGCGTTGTACCTGTTGTACTTGTTTTACTTTTATGAATGATTGCATCAGTACCTCTGACTTACAAGTACTTGTTTTACTTTTATTTTTATGAATGATTGCATCATAATCTCTAAGAAAATCAACTTAAAATTTAGAGAAATAAGGAGACTATCTTTCTATAGAAAATTCTAACTTCACATTTAATCAATCTAACTATTGATCACTTTCTGATTTTATATTTCTGTTTTCATAGTCTTACGTGTAGAAGCATAAAATTAACTATAAATCTATCCATTTCAATACAAAACAAACTCTCAGCATTGATATTTACGACATATTTTTTTATTTTCTTTCTCTGTTACTGCGCGTTCCCACACGCGCGTGCTCCTTCTTTCTCCTTCCCGATGCACCACTTCTTCTTTTTTTTCTTTTATTCTTTTCCGCGCGCATTACCGACATAGGCGTCTCCTTTTTCAATCTTAAATGTCGCGAGGAGAGAGAGCGAGAGGAACGGGGCCTCAGGATCTCGGACCTTTTCGCCTGCAGATTCTACCAATCCCTTTCCTTTCGCTGACCAACTGATGTTATCGGTTGTCCTCGATTTTTTCAAGGTTATCCCTCTCGTCATGGTAGTTTTCGAGACTCCCCGCTTTTTGTTCCCTCTAGCTGGTTGCGGAACCATCTAGCGACTCTACCTGATCATGCCGAGTTAGATATACCCAACTCTTGTTCCAGTCCTCAACCTTATGAACTTTTGAGTTGTTGTCAATATCGAATATGGTATCCGTATCCGACTTCCTTTTCACTGAAATAAAGTCTTTAGAAGATCTACAAAGGGAGAAGTAGTTAGCAAAAAAATCCAGAGTAGGTTTCAACTCTCCAAACTTGTCACGAAACTCTTCAAACAGTCTTTCAAAACTTAAAATATAGCACCATGCGACAGTGATTAACTGAGCGAGAGTCACCCACAATGTATTTAAAAATTTCTGCTCAAACTCTGTGAGAGGAAGCCGAAACCCACATTTTGGCATCTTCCAATAGACACATAATCCCTTCTCTTGATCATGCGCTGTCTCCAGAAGAAAGGAGAACAAATGCCAAATGATTTCGGGTAATATTGTCTCGGGCATTTTCATAGAAGATATTGTGCCACCATTCTTGATTCCGGCAAATGGGTACTGATGGCAACAATACCCCTACTCCTCAAATGCAACATCCTTGTTGCCAGGCCGACCTTCCTTTGTTGGGCCTACTGGCTTCGAGTAAGCAACATTCTTCTTTTCTCCTCGAACTTGTGCCTTCACCGGCACCTAGGGGAAATTGAAGCGGATGCCCCTTTCGAAGACTCAAGACGGTCCTCTTCACCAAGTATATCATTACTTTGATCCTCACCTTGAACTTCAAGGTTCTCACCAGACCCGGTAGGATGCTCAATTGATAAAGTCCTATCTTCCTCATAAGTGTAATATCGGGGATCCTTGGGCGACAATGGTGTTCGCTCTATAGAAGCCGCTGCGTCTCGTACAGGAGGAGGACGGACATAGATATTTGTTAACCTGTCAGTAAAGGGAGACAACACTTTACTAACTGACGAACTCCTCACTTCGGCAAATAATTTTGCCAGGGCAGCTGTAGTTTTTCCCGCACCTGGCGCTCCCAATATTCTCGGATCTGGGGACTCGGTCTCGAGATCACTCCAATCCGGAGAATACCCTCTCGAATCATCACTACGTTCATCTTCAATCATTGTTAGATTTACCTAAGCAATGCCTTACCGAATCAGTCATAGGTTTTGCTTAATGTGCAGATGTAATGTGTGCATAGCAGTACTATACCAATACATTCTAATAATAAGCCCGATCAGCTACTTGATTGTTTATAAGGTGGTGGTACATTCACTCTTTAGAAAGTTTGGGTTGGGTTTCATATCACTAACATTCTACAAGGTCTGGTTTCTGTTCTAGACCATACAACTACTTTTCTGATTAAACAAGTTGGCAAGTAGCTACTACCAAAATATTCTCCAACAGTAACGTTACAATACAATCACTCCGAGAACAATTTATCTTTCGGGAAACGAAAAAAGAGGTGGCTAAATTCGAGACACGCGCAACAACAAAAAAGGCACATGCGTTTAAATTCAAAAATTTAGTTTGAACACATGCGTTTAAATTCGCTACCATGTGCATGAACTTGTAAACTGTTTTTATATACTTTAAACACATGCATTCAATTATGCTAAATATATGTGTTCAAAAGTCAAAACTCAGATACCATATTATAATTTTTTTTAAATAAAAAGAATAGTGTTATTCTGACAAATAAAAATTCAATTGATTTCAACGGCATACGAAGTTTCCGATCCAAATTGGGAATCTGAATTGCACGGCAATACTTTTGTTTTGTACGGAGCAGCATTTAATTATGATTAATTTCTAGTTTTTGGAATATTGTGGGCATTCTTTTGCGTTGTGAAACATATACGGATATACCTGGTCATCGCAAGGATCAAGTCGGAGGTCGGAAGCATTTATTTGGAGTCAATTTTGGTGCATTAATTTTGTTGCAATGCTTTTGTGGAGTAATATAAAAGTAATATAAACCAAATAGGGGGGGAATTCTATGTGTATCCTTCAAAAACATTAAAATTACGTATTTTCTCATTCAAAATTTATAATATCATATATTCATATTTATCATTATACATGTTAAAAAAAACTTATAAATATACTCAATTTATGTCTTTTATATTAAATCCGTAATGTTTAAATACCAATTGTATCCTTTATTGAAAAAATAAAAATAAAGTGTGCAACATGTTTAAGAGAAATGTTCAGTTTTCTAATTTGACCTGTTGTGAGAGCAAATGATTCATTTTTTTACTTGTAATACACACAAAAATACACACAAACGTATATCTACATGCCACTATGTATGAATTAAGGGTAAAGAAATAAACTATTTGTCTTAAACAAACAACAAATTAAAATACTGGACATTTTTCTTACACATGTTAAATATTTTTATTTTAATAAAGAGTAAAATGAAATGAGAATTTTATAAATTTAAAGTGAGTTGTAATAGAAAACAGATAAGTTGATAAATTTGTGTTTTTTTAAAATTTATAGAAAAAATATGATATCATGAATTTGAAGGAAAAAAGTAGGTAATTTTGAGATTTTTAAAGGTACGCGTAGAATTGCCCATTAAAGATTTGTGTTTGAAGAATATGGTCATTATGTCGGAATTGTGTTGCGAAATAGTTGGAACATAAAGTTTGACAAAAAGAGGGTCAGTGGGTGGGAATTGGGATGCCAACTTGAAACAGTCAACGGAACTGTCACTTTCAGTCAAACAATGCAAATCAAATATTTTGTCTTGTTATGTAATAATTTTGCCCATCTACCCTATTTGTGCATATCAGGCTTCTTTAAAAGTGGGAAATAGTTTGCCCAAGGGCTTTGAAATAAAAAAAAAAAAAAGTGGGAAATAGTGGAAGGGAATGAAATATTTGCCAAAGGTGAGATGGAGACATATCTAGCCGACATTTTTATTAATATCCAAAGTTAATTACAAATTAATAAATATATCCAGAATTCCTGAATTTTTATAAAAATGTCCAAACCGCCAGAATCTGGCCAGAATCTAGCCGGTTTTTTTTTTTTTTTTTAGACACTATGAAGAACAAGATAATGAAATCTAATACTGAAAATTCGAATTTTTTGTTTAAATTATTTGTTAGATTACTTTTTTTGATGTATAATTAGCATATTTATATTAAAATACGCTAAATTACTTGAAATTATGTTGAATTACATTAAATTACACTAAATTACTTGAAATTATGTTGAATTACACTAATTTCGCTAATTATAATGAAATACGGTAAATTACGGTAAACTACGCAAAATTACGCTAAATTAGGCCGATTTTGTGCCATCTTTCATAAATCATAAAAATAGTAAAAAATTCCAAAAATAGTAAAAATTTGTTTTCTACAAGTTCATTATATAACTAATTTACTGAGTTACTTAGATTGAATAATAGAAATGAAAATCTTAATCGGAAACTTGAACTCAAGTTTTGAGGTTCTTCCCTTTATTTTTTGGCAATTCTGAATTTTGAAATCCGACATCGTGGGCACTGATGCATGCGTATTTTCGCAAGCTTTCTGAAAAGTGGTCATTTGCTGAAATCGGACACTCGAGCGTTGTTTTATGGCCGTTTGAAGTTTCGTCATCGTTTTTCGCCTTCTCAATAAAGATATCATCCATATTCATATGTAATTTACCGGAATTTACTGTATTTTAGCATAATTTAACATAATTTAGCGTAATTTAATGTAATATAGTGTAATTCAATATAATTTCAAGTAATTTAGCGTATTTTAGTATAAATATGCTAATATTACATCAAAAAAAGTAATCTAACAA
The DNA here is from genome assembly GCA_025461045.1 of Carex parvula. Classification (NCBI taxonomy): domain Eukaryota; kingdom Viridiplantae; phylum Streptophyta; class Magnoliopsida; order Poales; family Cyperaceae; genus Carex; species Carex parvula. Next base: position 118,358 of record JAJGRW010000132.1, on the reverse strand, counting down.
ATAATTTAAACAAAAAATTCGAATTTTCAGTGTTAGATTTCATTATCTTGCTCTTCATAGTAACTCTTTAAAAAAAATGAAAGAAACCGATCAGATTCTGACCGGTTTTGATATTTTTCGAAAAACCCAGGATTCTGAGTATATTTATTAATTTGTAATTAACTTTGGATACTAATAAAATGTCGGCATATGTAGATACGGAGGTTGCTTGGAAAATGCAATTGCGGTAAGAGGCGGCTAAAGAATATTTACAAAGATGTATATTTTTTATTTATTTATAAGGGACTTTGGTAATGATGATCTAATAAAAACAAATAGAGGACAATCCAGGAATCCGGATTCCGGATGTACGCAGTTGTCTAGCGATATTCTTCACAGATTTTGATGGTTTATGTATGAGCCCCTTGAATTTATTTTAATTACAAAAATCTAATTAAACTCCGATCACAAATGATTTAAATAACGAGGTGGGTTGGAAACCACAAATTTGTTGTGCCGCCAGATGTCGTACGGTACGATATCTTTTGCATCTAAAATTTAAAATCTCAACATGGAAACCAAATTCTAGTTTCAATATTCGTCATGGAAACTTTAAATTACTCCTATTGTAAGAAAATGGGTACTCCAGTATTTGTTAACAAATGAAACTTATAAAATAGTAAGAGGACTCGGACTTTGGATATTTTCTTATCTGGAAATTTTATAAAATATTATTCTTTTTCAAAAGTTGAAATAAACTATTATTGCATTTGAATTTTTCAACAAAATGCTCTTTTCCTTTCTCTCACTTTCAATTTTTTTTATACCTTTACGATTTTATTATTCAATTTTCGTAATAAAATTTGTCATTTTCAAATCTTTAATTGAAAAAATTCAGCTTCGTATTAAAAACAATATGTATGAATATTATATTAAAATACACAATGTCCAAATAATAACGCTATAAAAACTTCAGGTACAAAATATTAAATTTGCTCCTTTAAATTTTTAGTATTTTATAATTGCTTCAAGTTTCTAATTTGAGATGTTTAATTTTGTTGCTTTGAATTATGAAAAAGTTACTAATGCTGAAATTTTGTATTATAAAAACAGATAATTAGAAAGTCAAGTTTAGTGGTATGGAAATTTATAACTTATAAATAAAAAGTACGAATATTAAGAACTTAAAGGTTCTATATATAATATAATATAGATTCATATCTAACATAATTTTTTTTTTTCATACTAGTCAAATGCCCGTGCTTTGCAACGGGGAATGAAATGAATAAATGATTTTTGATGATATATGGAGTACTTTGTTTTATCACTTAATTACTTGTTTTATGCTTGTGTAAATGGTTTGTGGATGAGTTTCATTACTTGCAAACTTTTTTCTCGTAATGATTCAACTAAGTTTGTACAGACAGTTTCATTTCTGCTAGTACAAGAATGAATATATATCAACAATTATTTGAGAATGTGTGATCCAAAGCTTCTGTCAGTAACAATGGCAAGGAAAATTTGCAAGGAGGCCCTTGTATTTGCAGATAATAACTCATCCAAACATTCAGCAACGAGGAAACAAAATTTTAGTTATCAAATATTTGTTCGCTAATTTTTAGATTATAAACTTACAATGTCACCACAAATAGTTTTGCATGAATAATGGCTTAAGATTATGTCTTTAATTTTATGAGTTAAAGTGATAAGTTAAATCTTGAAATTATTTATAATTGCATCTGATGTTATGGAAGATGATGGAAATAACTAAATTAATTAATCTGAACTACATAATGATGATATCAAAATAATGCAAACGATATTCTATTTTTTCCATAACTGGAAAAGACCTTGGTAAAACAAATTAAATTAATTGATTTATTATTATAGTGCATAACATCAATCGGATTTCGATGCAACTATATATAAAACGCTACAGGGAATTATATTCCAATAAATGAAATTCCAATGAATAAACTATGAGTGAGGTTATGGTGCTATGCATAGCACCAATAGCTAGTGTACTACGGCTCAATATGGTACTTTTTAAAATTCTAACAGTCGATCCGAACCGTTCAATGTGATATCCATATGAATATGTACTTGCAAACTAAATTTTATATTTTTTTGAATTTTTTTACTATTTTTTTAGATAGGTAGAAAAATCAATGTTTAGGGTTAATTCTGGACCATCAAAATTCTATCTATCTAAAAAAATAGTAAAAAAGTTCGAAAAAATATAAAATTTAGTTTGCAAGTACATATTCATATAGTTATCACATTGAACGGTTCGGATCAACCGTTAGGATTTTAAAAAATACTATATTGAGCCGTAGTACACTAGCCATCCGTGCTATGCATAGCACCATAGTCTCACTCATAAACTATTTAATTAATATTTAACAAATTAAATATATCATGATAAAATGGTAAAACCAAGATGTTTTGGTAAAAAGAAAGATTGGATGCACGATTAGTTGTGTCATTGGTCAGACATCAACTACAGAAATTCTAGGTGTCCTTAACATATTAAAAACTTTGATCTTATGGTGAACAAGTGTGTACCAGCCTAAGCACTGTACCAGTGCTCGTTATTTTCAAAATGTCAACTTTTGAAGGCTAGAAAAATTTGTACAATAATTAAGATATTATAAAATTTGATTTTATTTGTCCATGATGGTTTTCTTTACCAGCTCACAAAATAGTTTGATCAAATTCCTTTGTTACCCCTAGCTTATTTTCTGACTTGTAACAGTGTTTATCTTAGAATTGAAAATTTAGCAAAAGAAGTGCCCGTGCTCTGCAACAGTAAATGAAATGAATGAGGGAGAGGATATTTAAGTATTTACATGTCCGGGTCACCAGATGGTATCAGCAGTACCGGAACAACAAATCATCACAAAAGATCATCTGTGCCTCCTAGTACGGTACTGGTACACCGGTGGTATGCAACTGGTACAGTAGTATCAGCATGTGAATTGGTCTGCTAAGTTTGGTTTAGAGATAAATTGTTGTAAATTCTTAGTTAGTCAGGGGGCTGGATGTAACTTTGTTTTTTTTTTTAAGGTATGTGCTGGGCTTTGGGATTTTTTTATGTTGTTTCAAGTGTGGAAGCTTCAAGGAAAAAGGGAAAAAGAAAGATGAGATCCTCATGAAAATAAAGTCAAAACGTGTGGAGAAAAAAAGAAAGAGATAGAGTAATGAATCATTATTACGTAACTTTTCATGTGCGGGTATGTTTTCTAATTAAATTTAGATTTCTACAGGCTTGACAACATGAAAATAGATGCATTAAATAAAAAAATTCAAAGGCTGAGATTGAGATGTGTTTTGATGAGTGGCTGCAATTTATCTAATGAACGGCTCAGATTTTGTTGGGTGAATAGATGGTTGGAACCTAAAATTTTTAACGTGATATTAGTAGTAAGGATATAATTTTGACTTTCAATTTTAATATACAATGTTTCTGTCTTGAAATTTGAAATTCAAAATTTTAATTTGACATATTAAATTTTCGAATTGTGAAACCAATAATCATGTTCCCATAGTTCAATCAATTTTAATGCAATTTAGAAATAAGAGTTCTTATTTCCGTACATTTTATTTATAAGTTGTTAACTTATACTATTACACTTCAAATTTTCTAATTATGTACTGCATAAAATGTACTAAAACTTGACATCTCATTTAATAATTTTTGCGCTTACAATTTTTGAAGTGGAAACCTTTGGACATTGTAATTCTTTTAGACGATCATTCATACATATTATTTTAAAACACGAAGCTGATTTGTTTTTAATTATGAGTTGGAGAGTATAGATTTTAAGTTGAAGACGAAGAGAATAATAAAGGATA
>JAJGRW010000132.1:0-111177 GCA_025461045.1 Carex parvula | reverse complement strand
TCCGCTCAGCCCGAACCAAATCCAAGAGAGAGGCTAAGGCGATCACTCTGAGAAGTGAGACCCAGTACGACGAGCCACCAATGCCAAGTGAGGGCACAGTTGATCCGATCCTTGACGGAACCTGACGCGACCCCGACCCCTGTGTCAATTCCACTGAAGGAGGTTAATCCAGAACGAGCTGAGGTCATCCAACCTCAAGCGAGTGCAGACTGCACCAGCTCGGCAAGACTGCACAACCTCCATCCGAAGCGTCAGGTGGTCAGAAGAAGAAAGGTGCTGAGAAACCACCTCCATACCGGCCACCTGTTCCATTCCCCCAGAGATTAGCTGAGACGAGACTGAACGAGCAATTCGCCAACTTCGCAACGTCATCAAGCAGCTGCAGATCACCATCCCTTTCACCGACGCTTTGACCCAATGCCCACCTATGCCAAGTTTCTGAAGGACATCCTTTCCAACAAGAGAAGCTTAGAGGGGCACGCGACAGTCAAGCTGACGGAGCAGTGCAGCGCAATTTTGAAAAGCGAGCTACCCCCCAAATTGGACGATCCTGGAAAGTTTTCCATTCCATGCACCATTGGGAAGGCTACAATCAAGAAAGCCCTGTGTGATCTAGGAGCGAGCGTGAGTCTCATGCCACGCACCATCTATGATCGCATAGGATGGGGGAGCTCAAGCCCACAAGGATGACACTGCAGTTGGCGGATTCTTCAGTCGACTTCCACTTGGTGTGGTGAGGATCTGCCAGTTCAAGTTGGGAAGTTCTTCGTGCCCGTCGATTTCGTCGTCATGGAGATGGAAGAAGATAAGGAAGTCCCAATCATCTTGGGGCGACCTTTTCTGAGTACAGCTGGCGCGATAATTGACGTGAAGCAGGCATCCTGACTCTGAACTTTGGAGGAGAGAAGGTGAAATTCCAAATCGATCGCGCCATGAGATATCCGTCACGATCTGAGACTGTTTCCTAGTTGACGGGATAGAGGAGTGCTTGGCTGATCTGGCCAAGGATTACTTTCTTGAACAAGTCAACAACTCGCTGCGCCAAGACGTTGAATTCCTCTCCAAGTTGCCAAGCGAGGCGAGCGAGTCAATTTGTGCAGCAGATGCGATTCCTGAGGATCTGGAGGATCGTACATCACACTCTGTGTAACATCCCGAAATTTGAGTTATTATATTATGCTAAGAAGATTTTTTTTTTATAATATAATAAAGATTCTATATATGGTGTAAATAAAAAAAATACTTAAAATTTGAATATATAATTTCATACGATCTAATTATTTTGTTTAAAAATTTATTTGGCTACTTAAAAATATTGTTTGGTTATTTATTTTTTAATCTTGTTACAGTTTGAGAAAATACAATGTTAACTGGTATTTCTTATCCATTAATATTAATTTGCACTTTTCGCTAATGACACTTATACACTCCTTCTCTGACATCCGTTTGAACATTAAGTCTTATATATATATGAAGTTAAAAATATTAATTTGTAATTAGTATAACATTAACTGACACCCTTTCGCTCCAATTAGATGTGCATTAACTGATCATAACCGCCTCTTTTAATAAATTATCTTCTGTAACTCCACCTTTGTTTTGTCCCAAACCAAATATCCCCTCACATTATTTCAATTCTCTGCCACGCCTCCCTCTCTCGCACCCCAAAGAAAAAGAAAGAAAGCAAGCTTATGACAAATATATTGATGTTCGATTTCAATGTCTGGTTTGAATTCTGGCTACGTCGCAGTGATTCTGAATTATTGTTGCAATTCGATTTGAAATTTCGAACATCTCGCTATCAGGTAACCGGACTTCTCTATAATATGTGTTTTCGTTTTGTATGGTTGATTTGATATTGCATTATGATAGCATATCGGATTATGAAGCATATTTAACAGAATAGCGAGTCTGATGTTGGAATTTGATTTGTGATTGTAGCCTCCTACTGTTGGTTGGATTTCCCAATGGGTTGGCGGCCTTCCAATGTTGGATGGATTTCCCATTGGATTGGCGTTTTAAAGAATTGTGGTTGTGGAAGTTGGAATCGCCTGTGTGATGGGATTCCAACTATGTGAATATGATGTGACCTGTCTACAGATAACCTAGACCGACGTGCTATTGCCGGTTAAATATGCATGCATAATTTTATGTGTATTTGTGTGGATTAATCCGGCCTGTTTGAATGGTTGTTAATTAAGCCAATTATAGAGAAGCGCGTCGTTAAATAACCGGTTACTGAGCTTTGTAGCTGACTCCGTTTTGTATTTTGTTTTCTTTTCTGTTGGCGACGTAGGTTGACGGACCAAGGAAATGTGCAATGATGATGTTATAATCATGCTCCGGATGGTCAAAATCTGGGGTGTGACACTCTGAGACGAGGAGTGGAACGGAGCCTGCCAAGGCCGACGTCTCGACAGCACACGAGTCAGATCACCCAGATGCGACTCGTGACAACGATCAGCCTGAGCGTCCGACTCCCGAACTCAAACCTCTTCCAACCAATCCGATACGAGTTCCTCGATCCAGAAAAATCATGTCCTGTGATCGTCAATGCGAGTCTAAACCCCGATCAAACCGCCAAACTTCTGGAGAAGCTGAGATTTCACAAGGGCGCGATTGGGTACTCGATCAAGGACTTGAAAGGGATCAACCCAGCCATCTGCTCACACCGGATTCTTCTCGAGGATGATCACAAGCCGTCTGTGGAGCACCAGCGGCGACTCAACCCCAACCTGAAGGAGGTGGTGAAAAAGGAAATTCTCAAAACTCCTCCTGGATGCAGGCATCATCTATCCCATCTCTGACAGCAAGTGGTGAGTCCCGTTCACGTGGTGCCCAAGAAGGGAGGCACGACAGTGGTGAGAAATGAAAAGGAACGAGCTAGTCCCTACTCGTGTGGTATCTGGTACCGCATGTGTATTGACTACAGGAAGCTCAACACTGCCACGCGCAAGGATCACTTCCCCACTTGCCGTTTGTCGACCAACTCCTTGAAAGGCTGGCGACTCATTCCTCATTTTTGCTACCTTGACGGGTACTCAGGATTCTTTCAGATCCCCATTCACCCGAACGACCCAAGACAAGACCACTTTCACATGTCCCTACGGTACATTCGCATACCGTAGGATGCCATTCGGTCTGTGCAATGCACCTGCCACCTTCCAAAGAGCCATGATGGCTATCTTCTCAGATTTCATCGAGAAAGAGGTTGAGGTCTTCATGGACGACTTCTCTGTCTATGGAACCAGCTTTGACTCATGTCTAGCCAACCTCTGCAAAATCCTGGAGAAGTGTGAAGAGGTCAACCTGATCCTGAACTGGGAGAAGTGTCACTTCATGGTCCAAGAGGGAGTTGTCCTTGGACATGTGGTGACCTCCAAAGGAATTGAGGTTGACAAAGCCAAGGTGGAGGTGATCGAGAAGCTGGAGATCCCAACAAATGTCAAAGCTGTGCGAAGCTTTCTGGGACACGCTGGCTTCTACCGCCGATTCATCAAGGACTTCTCGAAAATCGCAAAACCATTGACCAACCTGCTCATCAAGGACTCTGATTTCATCTTCACGCAGGAGTGTGTCGATTCGTTTTGCCGATTGAAAGAAGCCCTTGTCTCAGCACCCATCCTGCAGCCTCCAGACTGGACCTTGCCATTCGAATTGATGTGCGATGCGAGTGATTACGCTGTGGGAGCGGTTCTTGGGCAGCGGAAGGAGAACAAGCCATGTGCTATCTACTACGCTAGCAAGGTGCTAGACCCTGCCCAGATGAACTACACAACAACCGAAAAGGAGCTTTTGGCTGTTGTGTTCGCTCTCGACAAGTTTAGATCCTATCTGTTGGTTCCAAGATAGTGATCTACACTGACCACGCCGCACTCAAGTATCTGTTGAGCAAGCAGGATGCCAAACCTCGCTTGATTAGGTGGATTCTCCTCCTGCAGGAGTTTGACATCGAAATCAGGGACAAGAAAGGAGTCGAAAACACCGTGGCTGACCATCTGTCCCGGCTTCGCTGGGAAGATGAGGGCTCTGGTAGCCTGCCAATTGATGACTCGTTCCCTGATGACCAATTCCATTCGATTTCTGCCATGGAGGAGATCCACTCGGTTGGTACACCGATGCACGCGACTCATGCGGTGCAAGATCGGACGTTCCATGCAACTGACCGAGTGAACACCAAGTCAGCGCCCTGGTATGCAGACATTGCGAACTTTCTCGCCTCAGGAGTACTTCCTCCTACCATGTCATACCAGCAGAAGAAGAAGCTGCGATCGGACGCCAAGTTCTACTTCTGGGACGACCCCTACCTCTTCAAGACTGGCGTTGATGGCATCTACCGACGATGTGTGCCATACGACGAGACGCGCTCCATTCTTGAGCACTGCCACTCCTCAGCCTACGGAGGACACGCTTCATTCTCCAAGACTGCTTCAAAGGTCCTGCAATCCGGCTTCTTCTGGCCTTCACTTTTCAGAGATGCTAGGACCTTCGTTGCAGCTTGTGACAAGTGTCAGCGCACCGGGAACATCTCCAAGAGGAATGAAATGCCTCTCCACTCTATTCTAGAGGTAGACATCTTTGATGTCTGGGGCATTGACTTCATGGGACCGTTTCCACCCTCTTGTGGGAACGAGTACATCCTGGTGGCAGTTGACTACGTCTCCAAGTGGGTGGAGGCAGTAGCGTGCAAGAATGCGGACTCCAATGCAGTGAAAAGACTGTTCACTGACATCATCTTCCCTCGCTTTGGAGTTCCAAGAGCCGTCATCAGTGATGGTGGCAAGCACTTCATCAACCGCCAGTTCGACAATCTCCTGAGTCGCCATGGAGTCACTCACAAGGTGACCACATCCTACCATCCTCAAGCCAACGGTCAAGCCGAGATTTCCAACAGAGAGATCAAGTCTATCCTGGAGAAGACCGTTGCTCGAACGAGAAAGGATTGGTCGCTCAAGCTGAGTGACGCACTTTGGGCCTACCGTACAGCCTTCAAAACTCCGATTGGGATGAGCCCTTTCAAATTGGTGTACGGAAAGTCCTGCCACTTGCCCGTGGAAATTGAGCACAAGGCATACTGGGCCACACGGGCCATCAACATGGACTTGCTCTCAGCTGGAGAGAAACGCATCCTTGACTTGCATGAGTTAGAGGAGATGCGTCTCAATGCCTACGAGAACGCGAGAATTTACAAGGAAAGGACCAAACAGGTTCACGACAAGCGCATCATGCCTCGTGAGTTCCATGAGGGAGACCTGGTCCTCTTGTTCAATTCTCGACTTAGGCTCTTTCCAGGGAAGCTGAAGTCCAGGTGGTCCGGTCCATTCCGGGTGAGGGCAGTGTTCCCATTTGGCGCCGTGGAATTGGAAAACAAGGAGGGGCAGACTTTCAAAGTCAATGGTCAGCGTCTCAAGCACTACATTGCTGATCATCCCCAAGAAATGCGAGTGAGCTTGGATCTCTCCGATCCATCTCCAACCAAAGCCTGAAGAGAGAAGGTCGAGCTCGAGACCTAAAACGAGCGCTCCTTGGGAGGCAGCCCAAGCCATTTTTACCTGTTTTGCATCTTAGGAACAGATAGACATGCATTCATTCTTCTGCATTGCATCACGAGCGGCTTGAGAAGTCACGAGAAAGAGAAACCAAAAAATTTGAGGTTGGTTCGGCTAGGCCATACCACATTGGTACGGCCTGAAAAATGAAGGGTTAGTACGGCCCGTACCAATTTGGTACGGTCAGGCCGTACCTAGGTCAGAGACGCGAACCGACGCATTAACTGCCGCCTTTTTCTTTTTAAACCCCCCGTACCCGCACCCCTTCCCCCTTTTTCCCAGCCGCACCTCTCTCCCTCTCTCTTCTCTCTCTTCTCTCCCTCTCCATTTTCACTCCCTCTTCCTCTCATCCTTCCACCCTAACCGAGCACAAGGAGCAGCGCACCACCAGCAACTCTTCGGTCCGACCCGCACTTCTCTTCGATCCGACCCGCACCTCACCGATCCGACCCGCACCACGTCTTTGCTCTCGGTTAGTACCTCTTCCTCCATTTTCTTTGTTTTCACCCATTTTTCGTGCATTCCTCTCTTCTTCTCTCGGTTCTGCCCCATTTCTGTCAAACCCTAGCCTGGTACGGCCCGTACTGACCTGACACCAAGCCTGTACCAGTTTGTACCAATTAACCCTAACCAGCCCATTTTTGTTTTGTGTACTCTCCTTGTCTGGTTTAGGAGTTAATTGGTTGCAAGAAAACCCAATTTGTCATTGGTACCAGTTGGTGCGGCCCTTACCAGCCCACACCAAAAACCTAAGGTAGGTACGGCCCGTACCAGCTTGTACGGCCAGGCCGTACCAACCTAGGTCAGACCAGGCCGTACCACCCAGTCAGACCAGGCCGTACCTACCCAGTCGGCCCTCAACCAGCCAACGCCACGAGCGTCTGAGAGATGCGTCGGCAATCCTCTCGCTCCTCCACACCCTCTGACACCTCCGTTCCTTCCGCCACTGACCCGACAGCCGTCGTCCCTCCTGCTGATGCCCCCACGTCATCTCATCACTCCCACCGGAGTGCGTCTCGGAGTGGCTCCCGCGCATCTCGCCACTCCCAGGAGAGTGCAGCCAGGACCGGGTCTCACCAGAGTGTTTCCCTTCGGGACGCAGTCGAGCCCATCTACTATGAGGGTGAGACCACATCCAGTGGGTCTCCGTCCGTTCACCGGAGCCCACAGGAGAGCCCCTCCTATCACCCATCTGCTGACCAGGATCAGGGCTATGACGAGGCCTCCAGGCCTCTGACCAGGCCTCCATCCACGGCTCCGTCCACAGCTCCGACCACGCCTCTGACTTCCTTTGGCACTGATGCGGCCCTCTCTGACGCCACCCAGCGTGCCGATGCGTACACCGAGGAGTACTTCTTCATGCCGACCCGTCGGCAGTTCAAGTACTTCGATATGCTGCTGAAGAAGAAGATCAACAACACGAGGATTGTTGACTTCTCTGCCCTACAGACGCTGGGACTTGAGGCTGAGTTCCGCCACCTTACCACCCGGATCGGGATCACTCCTGCCTTCTGGACGATCGCCCAGAGGGGGTACAGGAAGCTCACCATTGAGTTTCTCTCCTCTCTGGAGCTCAAGTACACGCGGCAACGATAACCCGTACATCAAGTTCCGCATGCTCGAGTGAGACCCACCGTGTGCTGCTGTCTGACTTGAGGGAGTGGTTTGGCTTTGAGCCGAACCCGACTACTGACTCCCTCTCTTTCTCTGAGGGTCTGGAGCGCGACAGTTTCTGGGAGCTGATCTCTGGCAGCCCAGCCGGGTCAGCTTTCAACAAAGACTACAAGCAGCTCAATGTCCCTCACCCAGTCATCCGATGTCTGCTGCGTATCCTCGGTTGCACCATCTTTGCACGTGGCGAGACGTTCGCCCGTGCCAATGTTGAGGATATGCAGCTGGTGGATCATATGCTGCGCCCCGACAGCACTCTCGAGCGGCCCGATCTGATGCTCGCCATGATCCACCACTGGCTCGGCATCCAGACGCAGCCCAAGCCAGGTGGCATTGTCTACATCTCTGCCTATGTCACTCTGATCGCCGAGCACTTACATCTCCAGATCATTGGCGACGACGAGTGCAGGAGCTCCCGATCCCTCTCTCTCACTCAATTCTGCTCTTACAAGTTCATCGAGTCAGCAGCAGGACGCGAGGGGCGAGGTGCTTGGGCATGGCGCATGCCTGACGGAGGACCAGCTATGTCATGCCTTTCCCGGTCACTCTCTCCTTCGATGACCGGAGCACTTGGTATTTCCGCCGTCCGCCCCGCGTGCGGCCTGCCCCTGGAGCCCCACCTCCACCTCCTCCACCACCACCGCAGGGCGATGAGGACATGATCGATGCCACCACCTCTCCAGTCCAGGCTCCGCATGAGCAGACGCATCCTCTCTCTCCTCATGTGCACCCATTCCCCGGCCAGGCTTCCCCCTTCTCCGAGCAGGTACATGTTCCACCTTTGATGCAGGTACCTCATCATATGGAGCTGGCCCTCACACGTACCAGACTGGCCCATCCACCTCCGCCTACAGCTGCCGGACCCTCTGCCTACGCAGCCGGACCTCCACCTTCCTCCGGTAGACCCGTGTATCCCCCTCCAGGTCTCTGAGCCCACCATCCGGGATAGTCTACCACCTGATGTACGACATGCGTCAGGAGCAGGGTGTTGCACTCTATGAGCAGGGCACACACTCCATGATCTCCAGCAGCGAGTGTACTGGGATAGAGGAGCAGTTGAGCGACTGGCTCTGGTACGACCGCTCCGCGGACTGATCAGGTTCGCTCTCTTTTCCCCGAGCTTCTTTTATCTCTTTTATCTCATAGTCTTGAAGCATTGAGGACAATGCTCAGGCTAAGCTTGGGGGGATGACATTTGCATGTAGGTCATGTTTACTTTACTGTTATTTTCCTTGCATTTTTTCGTATTTTCGTGCATTGTTAGGTGAAGATTTGCGTGATTTGCTAGAATTGAGAATAACTTTGAAACAATTTAGTTGTGATTAGGATAGACCTGAGTGAATTGGAACTAACCCATGATTGGTTATTGAACTACTTAGGTTGAGATGTTTTTAATAATGGAAAAGATGAAACAAACTTAGAATTGAATCGAACGAGATTATTCGAAAAAACTGAACTGTGCCTTTAGGAATTGGGATTTTCAAATTAAGAAAGTTTGGAATATCCATTGGTATGAATGAATACCAATAGATGTGTGTATTCATGGTATGAGCAAACCAAAAAGAAAAAAGAAAAAAAAAAAAAAAGAGAGAGAGAGAAGAAATGGAAAAGATGGAGAACATAAGAGTACTGGCAATAAGCCTCGAATGGGCGCCTTTGAGCTCGTCTCCCAATTAGAAATAAAGAAAGAAAATTTTGCTCATACCAACACACTTCGTTCGCAACTTTCTTACCCTTAAGCTTGATTCAAGCTTGGGGGAGAAAAAATGAAAAGAAAAATCACCTTGAATAAAAGCACTGACTCGGAAAAAGAATGAAATTGTTTCGATCAAACCTAGGTAATTAGTCTTTCCATTGTTAGAAGCATCTCAAAATAAGAAGTTCAATTGACTAATTGGTGGAGTGAATCAAGGTTTATAAAGGGATGTTTGAATTACAACCGAATCGATTCTAGAAATTCTTGACTATAGCAGACTCACGTAGGTTTTTACATTTAGACTTGTATCTGCATTTAGATTTAGTTGTCCAGCACTTTTACCCGAGTTTGAAACTTTTGCTTGAGGACAAGCAAAGGTTCAGCTTGGGGGAATTTGATACCTCGCATATTTAGTCTATTTTAGGCCTGTTTTAGTACCAGATTCGTGCCCTAATTCACCAGAATCATGTGCATTTCATCGATATATCTTTAGAATTTGGTACTGCTGAGTGTTTGTTTGTTTTCTGCAGGTTTGGAGCAAAACACACGAAGAAACGGCGATTCAGATGATGAGGTACGACCCTTACCAGGCTTGGTACGGGTCTCACCAGACTTGGCCATTTTTCAGCTCATCACGCCTGGTACGGCCAGGCCGTACCAATTTGGTACGGGCCGTACTTAAAGGCGGCCTGACAGATTCAAATTTTGGCAGAGGCTATTTAAAGCGGGGAACTCTCCAATTTCGACATTCATTCCATTCCAGATCTATTTGAGAGCACAGTAAGAGAGAGAAAGAGAGCTGAGGAGCTAGGAGCAAGAAGGAAGGAAGAGGAAGAGGCGAAACTCGACGGATCAAGCTTCCTCCTCTCGATCCCTTCGATCCATGGCTTTCTCTATCCCTTTTATTGTATTTTTAGATCAGATCATGTGCTGTGAGTAGTTATTTCAGTTTCTAGGGTTTAGAGATGGATTCTTGATTTGCTTTGACTTTCTTTGACTTGTATCTTGTATGAACTCTTTTGATTGATTGATTGTGATTTCTTTGCCATCTCTTGCTTTGATTGCTGTGATTGTGTATGATGAACCTCTAGGTCTAGATCAAACCTATCAAGGTCATGTGATCATCTCAATCTCTCAACCAAATCAATTGTTTAGGGTAGACTTGTTCGAATTGAAGCCGAGAGGTTGAATTCTCCTCTAATCGACAGATTAGAGGGTGCCTTAGGTCTCCAATCAACCAGCTAGGGTAGATCTGTACCAACACATGAGAATTGAGGTGTAGAAATCCCTAAAAGGCAATCAATTGCATTCCAACCTAGATCTTGATCCAATACACGAGAGTTGAGGCTTAGGAACCTTAGGTATGGTCAATTGAACCTTTCTAAAGAGTTTAGCACAAGGTACCAGCAAGGAAATGCATCAACTCGAACTGGTAGGCTCTGTTCTGGCAATCCAGTACGGGTCTTACCAGAGTGGTGCGGCCTTGCCTTACCAAGTCGAGTACGGCTTGGCCGTACCAACTTGGTACGGGCCGTACCACTAGAGGCAGATCACAGATGAAATCTGAAACCCTGGAAACGCCTTTTATCCATAATCAAAACACAATTTACATTTCTTCTAGCATTTTATTACATTGTTTGAATTGCTTGAATTGACCTTTTTAGGAACTTAAATACCAAACCAAAACCTTCTCACTTCTAGTTTTTAATTGAGTTTGGTAGATTCTAACCTAGTAATTGCCCGTCCCTGTGGATCGATACCCGATTGTACTACTCGATAGGGGTTGTGCACTTGCAACCCTTACTCGTGAAGTGTAAGCGCAGTTTTTAAAAGGTACGCCCTCAAGCGTACCGAAACTTGCGTTGCGCTTTTGCGCGAACATAATTGTATAATGATTTGGTTTGCATGTAGAGTAATCTTGGTCATAGTTTTTTTTTTAAATAAATGTAGAATAATTTAGGCTTTTTTTAGTGTAATTTAGGCTTTTTTAGTATAATTTAGGCTTTTTTTAGGTTTTTTAAATTTTGTATGTAGAGTAAATTAGCTAAAGGAATTTTTGATTTGTTAACAAATTGGAGTTTTTTATGTTGTAATTTTATTTATATTGTAGTGCAAAATGGCTGCTGAACAACCCTTGTTGCAATTGCCTCCTGATCAACACAAGATATCGTTGGTGAATACAACGGTATTTGTTTAATATCGGGTTGGATTTAAATTTCAAAATAAACTTGGAAGTTTAAATTAATTTTTGTTCTTTACATTATTTTGCATGAAATTATGTTCCAGCCTGTTCGTTCACTGCGTCCTGGTCCTCGGCAAACGGGCATTCATTACCAGCCTCGGATGAAAGACGGTTTGGTGTATTTAGGCTTGTACCAGATGAAGGATGTGACGCATTGTCATATTGATAAAGGGTTGATCACTGCGCTCGTCGAGAGGTGGAGGCCCGAGACGAATACTTTTCATCTTCCGGTGGGGGAGTGCACAGTGACACTGGAAGATGTCAGCTGTCTGTGGGGCTTATCTGTTCAAGGTAAAATATTTTTTCTTACTAATTTATACTTTTTTGATTAATTTATATTTAGTGCAAGTAAATTAGTGTAAATAAAATCTATAAAGATTTTAGAGTAATTTAGAGTAAATAAATGTAGTGTAAATAAATTTAGGAATAAATAAATTTAGTGTAAATAAATTTAGTGTAAATAAATGTAGTGTAAATAAATTTAGTGTAAATAAATATGTAGTGTACATAAATTTAGTTTAAAGAAATTGTATAAATATTTAGAGTAATTTAGTGTAAATAAATCCTATTAATATTTAGTGTAAATAAATTGTATAAATATTTAGAGTAATTTATCTTTTTTTTTAGCGTATTGTAGTGTATTAAATTGTATTGTAAATATCGAGTATATGTTTATCTCTAACATCTATGTTTACAGGAAAGACAATTGCTGGACATTCAGATGATAATTGGTCACTACTGATCGAAGATTGCCTAGGGCATGAGGTCTATGACGGCAATGAAGACAGTGATGATGAATTTTTTTATACAAAGGTGGATGACGGCACAATTAAGAGATCCAAATACCATATGCGCCTAAAATGGTTGAAGGACCACTTTAACGGAAACTTGGCACATGACACTCCCCAGGAGACCGTCGACCGACACACACGGGCATACTGCATGGACTTGTTTGGATCGGTGATGTTTCCCGATGCGAACTCAAGTTCTGTCCCGATCATGTACTTGCAGTTCTTAGAGAATTTGGGACCCCTGGAAGAGGACTACAATTGGGGAGGTGCTGTACTTGCCTGCCTGTATCGTGAGTTGTCTCGGGCTTGCAGAAAGGCAACGGTTTCGATTAATGGTCCATTACTACTGCTGCAGATGTGGTGTTGGACTCGGTTTCCTATAGGCCGGCCCAGAGGCAGAAACGATTTACCATTTGGCGGCGAAGTCCAATTGGAGAGGATGGCTTTTGGCGCAAGATGGACTATTCCGCATCAATGGGATGGCAACCCTATTAGAGGTACATTTATTTAAACATGTATTTAAATTATATTTCTCAATATAATTTAGTGTTAATTCAATATTTATTTGTAATGTGTTCACAACTTAGGTGTATCGCAATTTCGTAACCAGTTTGAGCGTCTGAATGTAAATGTTGTCAACTGGATGCCGTATACGACTTACTATCACCAACAACCTTGGCGCGGGATTAGAGACCGAGATATATTTAGATATCGCGTGTGGTTGGTCCATTTCTGGGAGTTAGAGATTCATCTTCCTGAGAGGGTTTGCCGGCAGTTCGGATTATTTCAGGTAGTTCCTCCGCCGGCTCCACCACCCTTCTTTGAGTATATGGAAAGAATCCGAACATGGAACCGTGCGAAGGGTTTGTACGACGACGGATTAAGTGCAGACTGGAGCGAGCACTGGGCGGAATATATCGCAGCACCACCCTGTTCAGTTGGAGAGCCGAGACCTTACGATATGGATAGGTACTTTTTTTTTTAATTTTGAATTCGGATCCAGTGATGAGTTAATTTATTCTAATTGGTCATTACAGGTATCCCGAGTATATGGATTGGTTCTTCCGGAACGGCATGCCATCGATTTATCCAATGCAAAGCCACCAAGAAATTCTGAGCCAGCCATTGCCAGAACCAGAAGTAGAAGTAGGCCGTCTCGGGTATGTCTCGGATGCCGAGGTGCAAGCACGTACCGTAAGGGCAGGGAAAACATGGATTGATTTAGTGTAGTTTTGTTTAGTTTATGTGTTGTACGAGCAGTATTTAATTTACGTCTAATACGTGATTCCTTCTACGTCTCTGACATACCAAATCTCCTTCGTATCTGAAATTCTAAAATTCCGATAACATTAAAAAATAATAATTCACAAAAAAATGCAGAAATTCGGCCATATTTAACATTCAGAAAATCAGAAAATCAGACATTCGACCGGCAAAACAATTCAGAAATTCGACCGGATTGAAAATTCAATTACGATTAAATGGCTACATGGAATTTTGGGTTCTTTATATGGAAAGAAAGGCGTCGAAGTCTAGTTTTCAGATAATATAACTTGTACATACAAAAATATTACGGTTTGCTACAGTTTTGACGATTTGTCGACGGAGGTCAGAAATCAGAAAAACAGAAAAACAGAAATTCAGAAAATTTTCAATTCAGAAATTCGACCGGATTGAAAATTCAATTACGATTAAATGGCTACATGGAATTTTGGGTTCTTTATATGAAAAGAAAGGCGTCGAAGTCTAGTTTTCAGATAATATAACTTGTACATACAAAAATATTACGGTTTGCTACAGTTTTGACGATTTGTCGACGGAGGTCAGAAATCAGAAAAACAGAAAAACAGAAATTCATATAAAATTCAGAAATGGTCTTCCATTTAAAACAAACATAGTCTTATATAAAACATGGTTTTCCATTACAAAACATGCATCGTTCCTTACGTCTGAATATTCTGTTCATCAGACGACCAGTCGTCCGACTAACAGATGGTCGGCTACCAGATGGTCCTGCTTGACTACCAGTTGTCTCTACATTACTAGCAGATGCAGATGCCTCTGGCCTGGTGCCAGATACGCTTCTCCGTCTTTCAAGTGGAGCATATGCCTCTGTATACCTAGCAGATGGAGATGCCTCTGGCTGGGTGCCAGATACGCTTCTCCGTGCCCCTTGTGGAGCAGATGCCTCTGTATACCTAGCAGATGTAGATGCCTCTGGCCGGGTGCCAGATACGCTTCTCCGTCTTTCAACAGTTGCCCCTGTACAATGCGGACATAAATATAATTAAGTGTGTAAAATCTTAATTTAATTAAAAATATGTACTAATTCACAATTACGATTTCTAACCTGACGGTCTTCTTCTATCGGATCCCTCTGGACGTTGTACTGCACTGCGTGGCCTACATCGAGCTTTCATAACATCCATAGAATTAGGAATTCGCTTGTGCTTCCTCCTACCCTTGTTAATTTTATTTGGGTCCGGCTTGATTATAGGTGCTCCCAAATCATATATCCAATTGGGGGCGTTGCCGAAGCTATGAAACTCACCTCTCCATGTGTTGACATAATTTTCAACGCTATAATAGTGACTTACATATCTCATCGGATCTAGATGTCTCTTACAACACACCGCCAAGACGTGGTTGCAGGGAATGCCAGTAAATTGCGGTTTCTGGCAGTCACAAACAGGCATTCCCTGCTCCCCTTCTGGAAATCTAACTTCGTACTTCATGTCTCCCTTCACTCCCTACAATCAATAAATCATGTTATTTAAATATTACAAATTGAGAAAATTATACTAAATTTAAGTAAATATCGGACATACCGTTCTTTGGGTTCCATCATGATCGACAACCTCGTAGACGGGAAATTCACCCCCCATTGGTATCACTCGGTGCTCCTTTGCCTTGCCAATCCGATGTTCTAACGCTGACATGATATTTCCTGATAATCTCATTCCATTTCGAAGCCAATTTCGAGCAACCGCACCTCTTCTAACATACCAATCCACAACTTTATAGAATGTGCGATCAACTATTGCCGTCACAGACAGTTGGCGAGCCACTCGAAAAACATTGTTCAAGAATTCTGATCCGTTCGTAGTCATAATACCCCACCTATTTGGCCCTCCGTCATGACATTGTGCCCATTTATGGAGTTGCAGAGGCTCTTCTTCGAGATTTTGCAACCTTTTGCCACACCACATGATGTACTGGTGAGTAGTAATACTCTTACCTTCTATCATTTCCATACCCTCATCAAACCTCCAAGGTTTCATCTTACCCACAAACACAGTGAAAATATCATTGATTATGTTATCCTTGAACAACTTGTACATATTCGCGGCAATATGATGAGCACATAATCGATGAACTGCTTCACCCATCTCCTCACACCACCCTAAATCAGTCCGATCAAACACTGAACGGATTGCAGCGTGCTGGTCTGATATAACACATACCCGACCGGGGCCGACAACATCTTCGCGTACAAATTGCATAAACCAGCCCCAATTATCTGAAGTCTCCTCTTCCGCAATTCCGAATGCTATTGGCAGTAATTGCTGTTATGCATCATAAGCGCATGCCATGAATAGTTTTCCTTTGTACCTGCCGGATAGGTGTCCTGCATCTACACTTATAACTGGTCGGAGATATGGCCAGAATTGAATGCATGGACCAAAAGCCCATGCCACACGGGTGAAAATATGTTCACCCAACGTTCTAGATGGTTCGTGCTCAATTCTGTATCTTGTACCTGGGTTAGACCTCTGAATTGCACCGAGCATAGAAGGTAGCAGTTCGTAAGCTTTTTCCCAAGAACCAAATAAATCGGCAATAGCCAGCTCCCTCCCTCTCCAAATCTTGTTGTATGAAGGCTCAACCGTTTTGTACTCCTGTCTAACTGCAATTCGACATGCTTTTATTGACATCTCCAGGTCCTCCTTGAGACCCGGTTTGATTATATCTGCAATCATCCTGGCAGTCATCTGACGACTGTCTGCTGTACAAGCAGTACTGTAACAATTGTGCGCGTATGGGTTTGTTGCAATTGTCCAATTGCCCGTCTCAGTAGTTTTTGCGTATAACCTCCAAGGACACCCCTCCGCTCTACATACAACCACATATCTGTTACGATTGGTCTGGGATTGTTGTAATTTTAAGTTATTATCCATGGCAAATTCATTCAACTTCGATTTAAGATCAGCTTTGGATTCAAATATCTGTCCCACCGAAAATGGACCGTCGATTTTGGGTGGACGACCAAAAAATGCTTCATCCTTATATGGCATCGGCACATCGTCATGAAATGCCGAACAAGGATGCTGCAATCCCCGATTAATAAAAGGAATAGACGATTGCCACTCCTTCCTTACTTCTTCCATCCTAATCTGATCCTCCATTTCAGCCATTTCCTCATCAACGACAACCGGGTCATCAGGGTCAGAGCTTGTTTCTGAGTCAGTATCATTATTCAGGTGTTCAAAATAATTATGCAAATCAACCGGGGGTATTTTGGGGGTTTTATCACAATGTGCCGGTGAATCAGTCACCGGTATGTCTCTGCTGGTTTCAGGTACACTACCCGGGTATGGGTCATAATTGGTCTGACTAACAACTGGTACTGACTCAACCACTAATTCAAGAAGTTTAAAATTCAGTACCGGAGTGGCATTCTCAAGCACCATATGCCAGATCATTTCGTGGTCTATGTTGAACAACTGATATTTTTCTGCTGAGCCAGGTCGTGCCGTGTTCAAACGTGCGCTGATTGTCAGATCGAACCGGCTAGGGAGCAAACGAATGCCAACATATATCTGTCTTCTTAGCTCATCAAGACTAGTTGAGTTAGTAACAGGAAATGTACAGGTCGGTGGGTCTGTAATTTCGCGTCTGTGGTACACATTTATTAATACTGGAGATATTTCCTGAACAAAAATTTTCACGATCAACTTTCGATAATTTTTAATTTTACAGCAAAAAATATAATCATAATTGAAAAAAAAAGCTTACTATAATATTCAGACGAACGCTAGAGGCACAATGGAGGAGCCGATCTGTAATTTGGAAAACTGAACTGTGCACAATGGAGAGGCACGAAGGTCTCGGGAAGAAGGTCTCGGAAAGAAGCTCTCTGTCTCTGTCTCGCGAAAAAAAATGTAGATAAAAAATGATCCAGAGAGAGGAGAAGAATAAATAATATTTATTGGACAGAAAATGGCTTGGACCGAGATGGCAATTCGGTCCGGCCAAAAATCCTCTGGACCAAAATGTCATCTCGGTCCTTCTCGGTCCAGAAGGGGCAACACGGAAGGCTACATGATTTTGTAGTGATTTTGTGAAATTGAGGGGGGACCGAAATGCCAATTCGGTCCGGAGAAAAAAAATGCGATCGGACCGAATTGGCATTTCGGTTTTGATGGTTTTTCTGAATCCCGCCGCAATCATGTTGTTTATTTAAATTTGATTATTTTAATTATGGTTTTTAAAAAAAATCCCTCGATTTGGCTTCTCGTTCGTCACTCTCTCGCTACTTATTACTCTCGGAAGTCGGAAGGGAGGCTAAATCTTGTTTTCATGCGCTCGAATTGATTCTCTTCTCATCTCTTCTCTTCTGCAATTGTGCCTGGCGGCTGGAGGTATGTAATTCGTTTAATTTCCAACTTCGCTTATTAATTCTTCAAGTTTCTCTTTGTTTGAAGCTGATATTCTTTTTCTTATTTTGTTCATGTGTAAATTGAGCAGGATGCTTATGTTGTGGGGTGATAACTGATAAGCTATCGATAATTCCTCTTGTTTTTGAACTGTGGATAGTTGCAAAATAAGATATGACGAAAGCTCAAATATTTCTTTCAATCGTCACTTTAATCTTTGCATTTTCATCCAATATTTTTGTTTATGGAGCAACCACTACTGACCCAATTGAAGGTAATATCTCTGTTTTATTTTTTTTATTTTTTATTTTGATGGTTGGCAAGAACGCCAACAAATATATTGATTAAAAAAAGTTATGTACACATAAGCTAAAGTAAATTTTAATTTACAACTCATAGAATTCCCCTCTGTTATCTATATGAAGCTCATCCACTGATAAATCTCTAGTGCCGTATCATTTATCAAGTGATGTACTACTCTCTGCTTCCCGGAAAAAACCCTTCTGTTCCGGTCGCGCCATAAGGCCCAAGCTCCTGCTGCCCAAATTGCGTTCCACCGTGCCCTGTCCTTTGGTGGACGCCCCCGTAACCCTCCTAACCATATGGCAATTATGCTACTTTGGCTGCTCGGTGCGGACACATTATGGTGAGCCAATAATCCTGCCCAGAAGCAGCGAGCGTAGTGGCAGTCCCACAGGATGTGGTCTCGTGTTTCTGTCAGGCTATTCATGCACAGTTTACAACCCAATTGTACTATGCACCCGCGTGTTATTAGAGTTTCCTGAGTCAAGAGTTTGTTGTCCAACATCAACCAAATGAAGATTTTAACCTTCATTGGTATCTTCATTTTCCAGAGCCTCCCCTGCGTGGGTGATAGAACACCAGTGTGATGCATTGCTTTGTATGCCGAGGAGCAGGTGAAACCGCCATGTGCCGTCCACCTCCAGACCCGGACATTGTTCTGTATGCGAACCGAAGCAGAGTAGAAGTACATGATTTTGACCAGGTCTTTAACAAAGAAAGAGGCAGTCTGGCCTACGGCCGCACATTGGTCTGCCGTGCTGACCCCATGAAGTGCTCGCAGTGTGGTTGACCATAGAGAATTCGGTTTATTGTCCAGGTTCCAGAGCCACTTTGTTAATAAAGCCTCGTTTTGCTGCCTGAGATCAATAACCCCCAATCCGCCATTTATTTTGAGGCTGCACACCCTCTCCCAATTAACCAGACAGTTGATGCTCTTGCAGGTATCCTTGCCTTTCCATAGGAAGTTCCTTCTCAATTTGTCGACATGTCTGATTATTCCCACTGGGACCTTAAATGCTTGCATGAAATGCAATGGCATAGCCGATAATACCGCCTTCACCAGTGTTACTCTACCCCCGTAAGATAAAAAATTAGAAGTCCATCCCTCGATTCTTCCCTGGACTGCTGATAACATCGGCTGGAAATCCACTTTCCTTGGTTTCCTAATTGATAATGGCAATCCCAGATATCTAATTGGCAGCGATGATGGGGGTGATGCTAGTATGGACTGTATTGCCTGAATCAAGTCCTGGGGGATTGATATGGGGACAAAGGAACTCTTGTGTCTGTTGATCTTGAGCCCTGTGAGCTCAGCATAAACATTCAGAATGTGGCTAATAACTTTCAGTGTAGCTGGATGTGCTTCGCATACAATCAGTGTATCATCCGCATACTGAATAGTCTTCGGAGGTAAGAAAACGTGCTGTGGTAGGATGACAGACACATTCTCGATGAACCTGTTGAGAGAGTCGGCCACGAGAATGAAAAGCATCGGTGATAGCGGATCCCCCTGGCGTAGCCCCCGTTTATGAGTAAAAAACCTCGTGTATGCCCCATTCACTTTGATCGCAGATTTGGAGGTACGAAGGACATTTAAGACTGCTGAGACCCACCCCGGGGGGAATCCCCGCTCGATCAGTAGGTTAATGAGAAAACACCAGTCAATAGTATCAAAGGCTTTCTCAAAGTCGATCTTGTATAAAATTGCCGGTAGTTTCCTTTTGGAACAGAAGTTCAGGAATTCTCTTGCCGATAGAAAGGACTCCATAAGTGATCTCCCTTGTACAAACGCTGTCTGGTTTGGTGTTATCAACGCAGGAAGAAGTGGCCGCAATCGGTTTGCCATTATCTTGGTAATGAGTTTCGCAATTGTGTTGATAACGCTAATTGGCCTGTAATCTGATACATGCTCCGGGTTAGTCTTTTTAGGGATCAGTGTGATGGAAGCCCTATTGAGCCTCTCAATAGGCCTCTGCTCGGAAACGAAAGCTCGAATTAGGTGTAAAACATCATTCTTTACTATGGGCCAGAAGGCTTGGTAGAATTCGCTAGGCAAGCCATCCGGTCCGCTTGATTTGCCCTTTGGCATTTCCATTAATGCACTGAAGACCTCTGTTTCAGTGATCGGATTATCCAGCGGGCGGAGCTCCTCTGATAAGGTTGGCCCCACTTTCCCCGAGAGGTCGAAGGGGCGTTGATGAGCCGGTTTCTGACCTAAAAGTTCATTGAAATGTTGCCACAGGTGTTCAGGAAGTAGGTTGGGAGGTACTGTAGTGCCATCCGGCGTTAGGGCTACAATGGAGTTGGTGTTTTTCCGTGCATTGGCTAATGCATGGAAATATTTGGTGTTCTTGTCTCCTAACTTCAACCATGTGCACCCTGAGCGTTGCCTCCATTTTTCCTCCTTATCCGCCGCCAGCACTCGAATGTGTTCCCTAAGTCGGATTCTCAAGCAGAATTCTACCGAACTGAGTTCTCGGTGTTCTTCGACCCTATCCAGCTGCTGCAATTTTTTTTTTTTTTTTTTTTTTTTTTTTAAATAGGCCTTTGCTTGCTTGCTCTGTAATATAATCTATCATTACTATTTGTTTATAGAATATTCGGGACCATTTTTAAATTTTTTACTTATTTTTCTCTTTGGGCTTTGTGTTCACATGGGACCAAACTGGAACGGTACCAACCCCTGATTTCATTTCTCAATTAATAAATAATTTATGTATATAATAAACTGGGACGGTACCAACCCCAATTCGGATCCAGTGATGTAACCCAATCCTTGGGTTTTGGATCGAGACCGTCTGATTCGAATCCGTGAAAATCTATCCGCGAAGTGAGCACATACATTCTGACGATGATATTCAAATCCCGAGACAACTCGAACGACGAATTCGAATCGGACGGTCTCAATCCAAAACCCAAGGATTGGGTTACTTTAGGGGATCCGGACCCGTACCAACCCCTGGTTAGCAACCACCTCTCTCCACCATCCAAAATAATAAAGAAACATATAAAACTTAAAAACTAATAACAAAATATTATGTTCTCATTAATAAAATATCATTAGAAAATTCTTGTTTATTAATATTATTGTTACCATTAAATAATAAAAAAATACTCATACTCATACTAATATTAATAATAAATAAATAAATAGAAGAAGAAGAAGGTAAAAGTGAGAAAAAGATATTTAATAAGTTCAACTGGTAGAGCGCCTGATTAGCACGTACTGCTACGGGCACCGATACTCTTATGCTGATAGCAAATTGTTTATTTGATTTTGAATTTTTTTTCATGTACAGTAAAAGCTTTAAGCACTATCAGGAGCGCTTTGTATGATCCAATGAATAAGCTAAGTAATTGGAATAAAGGAGATCCTTGCACATCAAACTGGACTGGTATTTGTTGTGATTCGGTATCGAATGACAACTACCTTCACATAACTGAAATGTATGACCAGTACTTTCTATTTGTTAAATAACCATAACGAACTTTTTTCGTTTATGTTTTAAAAAATTTTATTATTCTTTTGCTTTTTGTAGACAGTTGTTTAAGATGAATCTTTCTGGAACTTTGTCACCTCAGCTCAGCAATTTGTCACACATGAAAATACTGTATGCTGTAAATACGAGAAATACTGATCTATACTAGTGAGTGAGGCTATGGTACTATGCATAGTCGATCTGATCTGTTCAACATGATCTCCATATAAATTTGTACCTGTCAGCTAAATTTTATATTTTTTAGATTTTCTTATTATTTCTAGATAGGTAGAAAATCACTATTTTTAATGCTCGTATATCTTTAGATCAAGTGATTTTCTACCCATCTATAAAAATAGTAAAAAAATTCTAAAAAATGTAAAATATGATCTACAAGTACATTTTCATATGGAGATCATGTTGAATGATTCATGTCCATTTTTTGAACTTTGAAAATGAAGATATTAATCCATAGTACGGACCAATATGCGCTATTCATAGTACCACGGCCTCACTCTATATGGATAATTATATGACTTCTTTACTAATGTAGCTGTTGTTCGCTGTATGAAGGAGTTTTATGTGGAACAACATAAGCGGAACCATTCCAAAGGAGATAGGCAACATCACGTCCCTAAAGCTTTTGTGAGTACTTTTGCTTAAATATATAAAAAAAAAAAGATGAACTTATTTATTTTATTTTTCTTTTTGTTGATGTTAGCACTAAGAACCTTATATTCTTCCTTTTTTCTTTGTAGACTTTTGAATGGAAACCAACTGTCTGGATCTTTGCCAGATGAAATCGGGAATCTTCAGAATTTAAATCGATTACAAATTGACCAGAACCAAATCTCTGGTCCAATACCAACATCTTTTGCGAATTTAACCAGCGTCAAACATCTGTCAGTATTTTTTCACTTTTTTAATATAGAGTTTTTTGACAAATATGTCACTATTATAAGTTTTTAAATGATGATACTTTCTTCCAGACACATGAATAATAACTCATTAAGCAGTCAAATCCCAGCAGAGCTTTCCAAACTACCGATTCTCCTACACTTGTAAGTGAACATGGTCCAATTTTCTCTATTTTCTTTTACATATTATAAACTTAAAACAGGTAAAAGAAAAAAAAATGATATATTTGAATTCGAATTTAACAGGCTTGTGGATAATAACAATTTGTCTGGACATCTTCCCCAAGAGTTCTCTGAGATGCGGAATATACATATTCTGTATGTACTTTTCCTTCTTCTTTTTAATTGGAAAAACTGCAACATTTTCCCTTTATTTTGGTTTTTAGTACAAAGGCATGCCTGTAATAATAACAAAATAATAAATTATTTTTTCTATGCAGTCAGTTTGATAACAATAATTTCAGTGGCACATCCATCCCTGCTTCATATGCAAATATCTCCACGTTATTGAAATTGTGAGTTCAGTTTTACACATCTAACAAGTACACATTTTACCAATTTTAATTTTCGTTTACTTTGCAAAAATTTCACGTTGTTAAGTCTATTTAAGATTCTATAAGAAGAAAATTATGAAAAACAATCCTGAAAAGAAAGGCAGAAGAAAAATGAGATATTATTCAGAATGCAATTCATATTTATGTGCCTATTTTTAATTTTAAATATTTATTATATGTGCAGGAGTGTTCGGAATTGTAGCTTACAAGGAAGTATGCCCGATATGACTCAGATACCTCAGCTGGGATTCATGTATGTTTTAAGCACAAAATGTGTGAAATACTTGCATACATATATATTCTAGCTATGTTGAAATTAAAAATGCATATTCTAGTTAGCATTTTTATTTGGAATATCATTTCAGAGATCTTAGCTGGAACCAGCTGACAGGGCCCCTACCTACAAACAAGTTCTCTACCAATATTACAACCATGTAAGCACATTTATTTATTTTGTTCAATTTTGTATTTTTATTATTTCTATTTTCATGTATTAACTAAATTTTTTACTTTTTTCTTTTCAGTGATGTGTCACATAATAAGCTCAATGGCACAATTCCTGAATTTTCTGGCCTCCCTAATCTACAGCTCTTGTAAGATCAGACTTTTTTAATTTAATTTTTTTATTTAATTGAAGAACTAATCATTCGTTCATCTGAAAGATGTATTAATATAGATTTTAACTACTCCCAGGGCATTAGAGGATAACTTTTTTGAAGGCTCTGTTCCCTCGAACATATGGGAAAATATGACATATTCCGCAAACAAGAGTCTTGTCTTGTATGATCCTATGAATAAATTTATTATTATTTGTACTTCTTACCTTATTATATAAGATTCTTATAATATCTCTTTGTTTACAATTTAGGGATTTTCAAAATAATTCGCTGACAAATATCCCTGCAGATTTTGACCCCCCGACAAACGTCACTGTTTTGTATGTCTTTTTCTCTCTTTTTAAGTCATTTATTTTCTTTTCAATAGTTGTGTAAGAATTAACTTGTAAAAAAATAAATATAAATTCTTACATTTTTTACAGATTGTCAGGAAACCCGTTATGTTCAAACACTACATTGTCAACTCCAATCGGATCATGCAAATATCAAACAATAACCAAGGTCTCTGCATCTGAACAAAACTCTTCGGCAAATTGCCAACAATGCCCGTCAGATCTAGATTACGAATATAACCCTTCATCCACACTCTCCTGTTTTTGTGCGGTCCCACTTGGGGTCGGGATGCGATTAAAGAGCCCTGGATTTTCTGATTTTCGCCCGTACTTGACAACTTTCGAGAAAGATTTGACTGGCTTGCTCGACCTCTATGTTTACCAGTTGTACATTGAACAGTACATATGGGAACAAGGTCCTAGGTTGAATATGCAACTGAAATTATTCCCAAGTAATACGAGTTTGTTTAATACGAGTGAGATAAATCGGGTGAGGCGCATGCTTGCCGGATGGGAAATTACATTGTTGGATATTTTCGGGCCTTATGAGCTCTTGAACTTCACACTCGGGTCTTATGGTAATGGTATATTCCTAATTGTAATATTCAATTGCTTATTGCCGGTTGTTAATTGCTGTTGCAATCAAATTCTTTGCAATTGTTCATATTTTGCACTTTTTACTCTTCTCATGAAGATTTCTTTTCCTTTTATTATTTTGTCACATTGATCTGTTATATAATTTTGTATAGAATTATCAAGTAGCTCGGGTTCAGGATTAAGCACAGGTGCGATTGTTGGTATTTCAATTGGTGCAGCTGCAGTTGCAACTGCTGTTTCTGTACTCGCTACCATTTTCATACTAAGGCGTCGCTGGAGATATACCATTGTGTCCAAACGTAGCTCGCGTAAGCTGCTTTACCCTCCTTCTGAACTCATGTTTACTTTGAATTATAATAATAACAACCTAAACTGTTAAACTCTTCTTTTACAGTGTCAAGATTTTCAATGAAAATTGATGGTGTGAAATGCTTCACGTTCGAAGAAATGTCCAAAGCTACTAGCAACTTTAGTGAGTCAAATGTAGTTGGTCAAGGGGGTTATGGGAAGGTTTATAAAGGAGTTATGGATGATGGTATAATAGTTGCTATAAAGCGGGCCCATGAAGAGTCGCTACAGGGCTCAAAAGAGTTTTGCACGGAAATCGAGCTGCTTTCAAGATTACATCACCGCAACCTCGTCTCATTGGTTGGATTTTGTGATGAAATGGATGAGCAGGTTTTTACTTAACCCAAATAGTTTTGATCAATGTTTTTTTTACCATATTATGTCTGACTTTTTTACTATTTTATATTTTTTGGTAGATGCTGGTTTATGAGTTCATGCCAAATGGTACTTTGCGTGATCACCTTTCTGGTAATTATACTTCTTACCTCTTTGCATATGAAAATTTTATTTTTCTGTCCATATTTAGAAAATATTTTCTCCTATGCAACAGTTAAGGGCAACGAGCCTTTGAGTTTTCTTAGAAGACTACACATAGCACTGGGGTCTTCTAAGGGAATATTATATTTGCACACTGAAGCAGACCCGCCTATATTTCACCGAGATATTAAGGCAAGTAATATTTTGTTGGATTCCAAGTTTGTACCAAAGGTGGCTGATTTTGGTCTCTCGAGGCTTGCACCCGTACCAGATATTGAAGGAACCTTACCCGGTCACGTCTCAACTGTTGTTAAGGGAACCCCTGTAAGTGACAATTTATCTTTTTCCTTTTGAAATTAATGCGCCAAATTTAACTAAGTATATTCTTTTTAATTAACAATTTTTTCTTCCTTTTTCAGGGATACCTTGATCCAGAGTATTTCCTGACGCATAAACTAACAGACAAGAGTGATGTGTACAGCCTTGGAGTCGTTTTTCTTGAGCTATTAACTGGGATGAGACCAATTGCTCATGGGAAAAACATTGTCAGAGAAGTAAGTTACTATGTTCATGAATTCTTCAAAATTAAGGAATGACTATTAGAGGAGGGTTAAATCTTGAATGTCAAAGCTAGATATGATCTATATCATTTTCTCTATGCACACGTAAAAGATCACGACATTTTGATTTTGTTTTGATTAGTATCAAGAATTAGCAAAAATACACCGATGTGGATAAATCCTGGACCTTGATTTTACAACATATTGATTCGTACTAAAATCAAAATCGAAAAGCGATAATATTTTACGTGCATGTAAAGAAAATAATATAGATCACATCTAACTGTTTTATTTTGGCATATAAATTTTAAATTTTGTTATTAAAAAATTAAAAGTTGGAGGCACAAAAAAATGGAGGCATTTGAACCCTCCTCTGATTAGTATGCTGTCACATAATAAAAGGAAGATGTATTTTATATTACATGGAGGAAACTTGTAAATCTAAACAAGTGACATCATAATTTTGGAATTATAGGTGACTTTGAAGTGCCAATCAGGCAATACACTGGAAGTAGTCGACAGCCGCATGGACCCATATTCAATAGAGTGCATTCAAACATTCATCTCTCTTGCGCTTAGATGCTGCAGGGACGAGCCTGATTCGCGTCCCTCCATGTCAGAGGTTGTCAGGGAGTTAGAGGCGATCTGGCGGATGATGCCTGATGCACATTCATTGACCACAGATGACTCGTCAGATCTGAACCCCAAAAAGATGTTACATTGTGATTCATCGGCATCGTCAGTGATGGGCAACACCTTCCTCTCATCCAATGAGTTGAGTAGTGAAAACACAGCGAGCGGGTTGCATACTATCACTGGTCGGTGAATCCGTAGACTTCAGTTTTTTTTTTTTTTCATAGGAGGATAGTTTGCTTGTGTGTTTTGATGACAGTGCATGTAAAATGGATGTACATTCTGTTGATTAGGTCTGTTCTAGTGACAGATGCTATCTGGTGATACCGATATTGTACAATAGATAAAATATATATCATCATAGAAATTGAGTTTTGAAATTACAGGTTGTAATGTGCTAAAATTTCAGAGAAAACATTCTTGGTTTAAAAGATTCTTATACAATACAGAATTCTATTTGGTATTCTATCTACAAGGACAATTTTTGATGTTATTGCCCTGCCAGCATCGAGAAATTCATTGTTTATAAGCATCCGAGAATGTGCATATAAGAATCTGTGGCTAGGAGCTAAATAAATTGAAAGAGATGAAATTTTAAAATATTACATATCAAGGGCCTCAAGGCCCGCAAAGAAGGCCCGTATTATTAGTACAGTCTGAAATTAACGACAGAGTAGTTTTGGCTTCATGCAGCGCCCCAGACTATAGAGTCAAAACAGCATTACATATGATTCGTGCTCTGTATGAAGGAAAACCTGATTTGTCAATATCTTTACCAGTAACATGGTTGAAAGATCAGTCTTCTTTCAAAGAAATACCAGATATCAAAGATCAGTCATTGTATCCGATCAAAATTAAACATTCACATTGATCCGGTCGTGTCATGTTACAGGTTACAGTTAAACTATTGTCTTCTGATTTTGATCACATTTTACTCTTATTTTAGTATCCTCTGGAAACAGGAATATTAAAACATGCCCCTTTTGGAATTGGGGATTAGCCACCGACCAGCTGATGCTTTATTTTGTTAACAAACTCTGTTAGTAAAATATGGAGTTATACAATTAATAGAAATCTTCAAGAATTACTGCAGACAAAACAAACAAACAAACAAACAAATTATGCCAATTAATTAATTAATCAAAACTGAAATTCTCACTAGCTTATTATTCAAGTAAAACAAACATCTCGTTCTCAGTTCTTTTTAGATAGCACTTAAATAACAAAGAAAGAAAGATGAAGAAAAAAATAAATTGAATGTCTTGAGTTATGTAACATTACAGCGCTGCATTCGGTCAAGTCACGTCTCGTCTGTCAGAACTCAAAGGTACAGATAAATAGAAGAAGAAAGTCCGACGAAAAATTATATTATTATTATTATTATTATTATTATTTAGCGACCTGTTTTAGCCCTTTTCATGCCTCCGTTATCACCAAAAGGAGAAACACTACCGCTTGGTGGGTGCGGGCTCTCTTCTCTTAGAGAAGAATTTAACATGGCCAATTCTCTCAGCTGTTGTCTCTTGTAGAAATCCTGCGACTCATCCTAGAAAATAATCATACAACATGTTAACTATACAGAAATGATGATGTACTACTAAACAGGAATTATATTTATCAATGTGCCAGGTTGCATTGCATTTCCAGTTGTTGGTACCCAGGTAAAATGGTACTCAACTATAGGATTAAAGTCGAATTGTGGGACATCAGAAAAAAAAAATGAGAGAACTAATTCCTGAGCCCTTATGGGTACCTATTGGTACAGCCCAAAAAA
This sequence comes from Carex parvula, assembly GCA_025461045.1. Taxonomy (NCBI): domain Eukaryota; kingdom Viridiplantae; phylum Streptophyta; class Magnoliopsida; order Poales; family Cyperaceae; genus Carex; species Carex parvula. The sequence continues at coordinate 82,980 of JAJGRW010000132.1, read as the reverse complement.
CTCAACAGCATCCCTAAAAGCAACATTTTGAAAGAACATGCATCCTACCCTAGGTAACAAAAAGAGAACACAAAATATACCACAGGCTTGAGTAACTCCTCAATTATTTCTTGAGCATGTCTCAATCTCGCATCTATAACATTTGATGGTAACTCAGCTTCAATCAATATATGCAACGGATCATCTAAATGCTCATACCCTGGTCTCCCCTTAAGTTTCTCCTCCTGAATCAAAATAAAAAAATAAAAATAGAAACATACCACCTTTTTAGTTTGATCTATTTATAATTGGAATGATCCTAGAAAATCATATGTTATTTTATTTACCTTATCAGGGTCCTTAATGGAGCCTTTTCCTCTAATGTAAACACGACAACCTGTCGAAGCCTCCACCCTTTTTAGTGAATTCCCCCTTGGACCGAGAAGTCGTCCGACAAAATTGAACTAAATCCAAATTAAAAAAAACAAATTAAAATCTCAACACAAAAGGCATTTCAGTTCAGAGGGAGGGAAACTGTTTCTTTTACACAAGACTATAAACAGTTCACCACACAATAAGTCTTTTCTTCAACAACTATGAGATCGACATTTGAAAAATGTAAGTGCAATTGTGAGCAAGATAGAATCTTAAATAAAAAAGTTCAAAAGAAAAAAAGAGATAACATACATTTGGGTAAGTGTCAACTGGTATCTCCAGACGCAAAATTTTCTTGACAATGTAAGAGTTAGGGCTTGCTGGTGCTCCTTGCCAGTCCATACCCATTCCTTGAGGAAACCCTAATCTCTGTTAAAGCAAATAATGCATATTCAATTAACCAAATATTCACACTTAATAACCAGAAGTTAAAAAATTTAAATAGAAATGATGTTTATGTTAACAATTGCTTGAATACCTCAGGCTGGGGCCCACCCCACACACCGAAACCAGTTCCACCAAGACTAGAGAGCCGATTGAAAGGAGAAGAAACTGGGCTTGGGCTTCCATTGAGGATCCGATCGTAATCGCCAACTCCATTATTCGGTAACATGTTTGTTACTCTCATTAGTTCTGCACAAATACAATTTGAATTAATCAATTAAATAACTACAATTTTTTTTACTGTCAGCTCAGATAAAACAGAAATTCCTTTAGCATACTGCATTGTTACATCTCTAAATAGAACGATAGTGTTATTTAGTACTAATATTAACATATTGTCTGATTTTGATTAATAGTTCGATTAGCTACCGCTCTAGTTTAGCACCAAAGCAATAATCATACTTGATAGAAGATAGTTTTATTATTCTATATAGTACCATTTTCTCTGGTAGAAAAGAATGCGGTGCCAGTACTAATAGTATATCTCCTTACGGCATAAGTTAACTATACCATTATCTTTTAATAGAGACAAATTAATGTTAAAGTTTCAGCTACTAGCAATCAGTTTTCAGGTAATGATCAATTATCTCAGGTATTAATCCGGTGCCAGTACTAATATTAACAATCTGTTTTCAGGTAATGAGCTACCTGCTTCTCTGATCAAATAAAAATATGATTAGCATAAAACTCAGATTATTCCTGATAAAACAAATTAAATTAGGATATATTGCTTCCTTCAGTGCTAATCTGGCAAATAGAATGAGCTTGAAAGGCATACAGAATCAAGATTCGATTATGAATTAAAAAAGGAAATAATGAACAGAGCAGCAATGATATAATCTTTAGAAAAGTTTGTTTATAAATGGACAGAAGAATATGGAGTAAGATTTGATCAGGACAGTAATCTGAATTATGCAATTTATGGCAATAAATATTGCATTAAAAAGAAGTACCTTGACTCAACAACCGACTACAAATGGGAAGAACTTGCATAAACGGACCCAGCTTTTGATGCTCAGCTAATAGCTCTGCCAAGTATTGACTAGCCGAAATACAAAAGAAAATATGCAAATGTTAAACCCAACATTTAAAAATCAAATCAAATCAAGTCAAAGATTTCATCTCTAAGACTACCTGCCGATATCAGGGGTGGCTCTAATCTGTGGCGATAGGGTTCTCGCCGGAGAGAAGTTGGGGGTGGATAACCCTGACATGGTCTGGTTTTCTATAGAGAAAGAGGGGAGAGAGGATTGGGATTGGGAATAGACAGAGGCAGAGGCAGTTGTTTCTCAATGTAGGAACGACTTGATTTGATTTGTAGAGACTGTACAAATTCGCTCATACCAAATGAAAAGAAAAGACCCAAAGACAAAAGAGGTAGTAGCCTCCTAGTAGGAGTAGTAAATGGTGACAATAAAAATGTGTGGTTTGTTTTAGCTTTTAGGTTTTCTCTCTGCGTGGAGGCTATTAGGGATTTTGAAGAGGCGAAGTGTTGCTCTTCCGTAGACTTTTCACACTGTCACTGTGTGTGTGTGTGTGTGTGTGTGTGTGCGTGAGAGAGAGGAGAGAGAGAGAGAGCTTAAGAGTTATTGCTCATTATGCCTTGACCCATTCCAAACCCTACCAATACATATAACCCAAGTTAACATAATATTATATTGTATAAACAAGATATGTATCGAATTTGACACAATTTCAAACCTAAATAATTTTGATTGTGACAGTAATTCAATTGTAAATATATAATCATGAGGTAATCGTAAATGTGTACTTCAAAGAAATTTTAATATTAAATTTAGTAGTTATCACTTGAATATTCTTAATGTTACCTTTCATATTAAATTAGAAGAAAAAATATATATTAAAGTATCTTTGTTAATGTCAAAAAGAAAAATATTTATTTTATATACCCTGCTTTATCTCCTTCGTATTAAGTGACTTTGACATCTAAATACATAATGCCACACTTTTTACATAGACAATTTGTTTAATATTTATAGTAAAATTATTCTTTCTTTAAAGTTACTTGCTAATTTTTTAAGCAGAGTTAAAATATCTCATTGTTTTCGTAATGCCTCGCATTCTTATTTTCATTTTCAAAATCTATACAATGAATAAGAACATATCAATATGATCTCTGTATTAAATATGCTTGGAGACCAAATTTTTTTATTTTTTAAAAAAAAAATTTGCTATTTTTTAAACAAGCACAAAATTATTCTTTTTGTTGTCCAAAATCTTCTAAAAAGCAGTGATTTATGCAAGAATAATCTGAATTATTTAATTCAACTCTCATAATAACAATGTCACCATAAAAAAAGACAATAAACTAAGTCATTCTTGCATTCTCCTTCAATAGCATGCATGTATTAGTTTCTTATCACATATATGATGCAATTTTAATTTTCTACATCTATGTACTTGATAATCTAATTGTTGCTCTCAAAATAAGTCCGTTTCCACATAGTACTTAATTTGAATGAAAGTTAATATACAAGTGATTGAATGTTCAAAGTAACATTTTTATAACTACTTCTTTATCTTTTTTCAAATTAGTGTGAAAATGATGTTATTCGGATTAGTAAAAATGTTGTTTGGATTGTATATGTGGAATAGTGAATAGCTCTAACTAATAAAGAATAATGTTAATAAGGTGTTAATTAAGAAGAAAGAAGGCAAGTGGGATCTCAAATGAATTGTCACGACGTGGAGATAGCGGAAAGTGGTATCAAATTTGTCATTTCGGAATTGTGTTGGCGGAAATCTAAAAAGGAAATATTTTTTTCTCTCATTTCACAATTCCAAATAGTAGCTATTCCAACATTTACAAGAAATAGAGAATAGCAATTCTAGCTATTATGAATAGCAAAAATATTGTTTGGATGCACATTTTTATTCCGAGTAGCTTCTATTTTAGAATAACATCTATTCTTGCTATTCTTGTGTCATCCAAACATAACATTAGAGAAAAAGACAGTGATCATCCCATTCAAATTTCAATATTCGTAATAAAGTTTATATTTAGATTTCTAACTCGTAACTCTCATGTGAAAATTATTGTCTTTTTTACTTGTTAAATCAAAAGTTGATTCTCTCTGTAGTTATTTTGGGACTCAGAATATATTTTCAAAATTAGCGGACTTTATACAACCGAATCTGAGGTTCTTATTAAAGCCCGTAGAGAGCTGGGGAAACATTTGGTTTTAAAAAGTTTAACAAAACAATATTATAATTTTGAACACATACTTTCTGCGGTATAATATGATTGAGATAATTGAAATATTTTGTTAGCACGAGATGAAAGCAGGAGCAAACTTTGACTTTGAGTATAGAGATGGCTAACTGAATAAACACCATATATGAAAAATATTTTAATAAAAACCAAATCTATATAACACAAAATATTCACTATTTGATTTCATAAAAGATAAACACAATAAAGAACTAACCTATGAAAAGACGTGTCATCTTACATTCATGTTCTTTAATTTTTTTTGTAGTTATCATAAAATGTTGGAGGTGGCTTAGCCCCTCTGAACTACCTTACCTTCCGCCACGAATGAAAGAGCATTAGAACAACGTGACAAAGATTTTGTTTTAAGTTAAAATGTAAATGTAAAAATATAAGCAATCCTATCATAAGCCTAAAAAAAAGTAAGTTGATATGAGTATATGTACCTACACCTAAACTGCCATAATTGCTTGTGGGACCACAACCGTTTCAAAACTGTAATTTTGTTTTACAAATATTAATAGTAATATTATGAAATATATAGCTCAAACATGACAAGTATTTATATCTATATAATGAACTACATATATGATATATGAATTTCCTAAAATAACCGTACCCGTATTTTTTCTTGAAAAGTCCTCGCGTCGTACCCGCATTAGGGGGACCACTCAAATGGCATGTGGGGACCACTAAAAATTGTCAACAAAAAATATTGACTTAGCTTATGTGCGGGTAATAAAGTATTTATATCTATATGCTTGTAGTATTTATACTTACAAAATAAAGTATTTAGAAGCGGTATTTATACTTACGAAATAAAATATTTATAATTATAAGGATGTGGTATTTATACTTACATGGTTGACTACGGTAGCACCTCTCTTCTTATAGTTTGACCTTTTGACAACAGCAAATTCAATTTTCTTCGCATATAACTCATAATATTGGCGTGCTTTATCAATCGAATCAAATACATCACCAACAGCTGGTGGCAATAATTCATGATCTTCATATTCCATATCATCTACTTCATCTTCTACAACTCCTTCACCTTCTTCTACATATCTTTCACCTTGAACCTCAACTTCTGCATTTCAATATTATCAACATTGACTCCTTTATGATGTACAACATCCATCTCATTGTTGAGAGATTCCGTATTCATATTCAAGTCAAAATCTCTGATGCCCACAACATCAACCTCAACTTTTGCATTTCCATCTACATCAGATTTTTCACCTTGAAAATTGACTGTTTCATGTTGTGAAACATCCAATATGGTGTTCATATCCCAGTCAAACTCTCTAATGCCCACATCATCGCTTATTGCTTCATTTGCACGATGCAAATCATCACAGAAACGATACAAATTCACCTCATCCAATGCATCACCATTATATTGTATGCATAATTCATCTCCAAAAGACTCATTTAGATCAATATTCATCCTAATATTGAACAATAAAATGCAAAGTATTATCATTTTAACATTTTACATATTACATATGCAAAATATTCATATTTGTTATAATTAATGAATATACATGCAATCAAGGATTAACATAAATGTATCCAAGTATTAATACTTGTAATACCAAAATGTACATGACTATTCTGTCAAGTATTAACACTAAAAATGAGAAGTATATATATTTGCCAATACATACACATACAACCACATATAACGAAAAGAGCTAGTGTATACATCTATAAAACAAAAAATGTACACCTTACAAAAAAAAAATATATTACCTGAAAAAAGATTACCAGAAATGAATTGATCTAATGCCTACAAAAAGAAGTATTAACACAGATATAAGGACGTATTAATATCTGTAAAAACAAAATTTTACATTTACACATCACAAACAGATATATTTCCCTACTTATACATCTATAGAGCAAAATATCTACACCTACCAAAGATGACTATATTACCAGAAAGAAGATCACCATAGCTGAATTGATCTAAAGCCTGCAAAAAGAAGTTTTAACAGAGATATAAGGAAGTATTAATAGCAGTAGACACAAAATTGTACATTTACACATCACAAACAGATATATTTCCCTACTTATTATACACATCAAGTACTTATAACATATAGATCAAGTATTAACATCTCATACAAACAAACTCATACAAAAATCATATGAACTAAACTTATACATTCAATCATATATTTAGACTAGTTTTGTCAGGTATTAATACAAGATATATCAAGCGATTTCTTAATAAAATGATGAAATTAACACAAAATAGACAATTACATAATCTTCGCAAATTAAATTGTCAGAAACATTTTAAAATCCAGCAAAACTGAAACACAATTATGTATATGAACTAGAAACAAAACGATCTATCATTATTAATTCACCAGAACAAAAACAAACTCGAAATCAATAAAAAAATCAAATATTAACCTCGCTGATCACCTTTCAGAATCACTATTGTGTATTTTGGGTATCGAAATATAGGTCAATTTAATACACTTTTCACTTTTAAAATTTATAAAACCTTAATACACAATGATAGGTCGGTTGCAAGCATACAATCTATCCTTGTAGTAAAATAGGTATCGATCCAAAGATAACGGAAAATATTATTTTTTACTAAATTAATTAATCCTAAAATAGTGCAAATAAAAGTAAATGAGGGGTTTGTTGTAAAATTAGTTTGGTGGGTTCAATACCTGATTGAGAGTTGAATTTAAACAAAGCAATTTAAAACAAACAAATAAGGGAGTTTTGTGATTCAATAAGATAAAAGTCTAGGGGCTATCGGCATATAATCACTTGGTCAAATTCACACTTAATTGGTTTCTAAATTTATTTTGCAATTATGAGATTTCTAAGCCTTAAATATAAAAAAGAATCACTTTCGTGAATTAATAACGTGCCTAAATAATTCGGATTTCACGATTAAGTTATTCACCCTAGCCATTTAGACCATATGCATAAGTTAGCCTAGTTTATTCCTAAATACCGATACTTTACGATTAAGTCCTTCACACTAATATTTGGTTCAATTCTAGGGGTCCCAATTAAATATGAGGCTTCACGATTAAGTCCTTCACCTCAATTCAACCTTTGTTCCTTGTGGTTCCGGACTAAGAAATAGATTTGGTCATTTCTAATCTCAATCCTAGGATTATTCATGTGTATAATTTGGTATCATCAATTTATATACATGATGGTACCAACAAGGCAATATTAACCTCGACTAACAACGATATCAGACCTTCCATTTTGAAATTGAAATATTCCTTTCGCTCCATTTTCCTTTTTCGAAGCTTTCGGCGATTTTGAGGCGATTGTGTGGCAATTTCAAAACTGGAAGCAATTTCTTGTGGTTTTTCAGTTGATTTATCATCTCTTTGCGACGGCGCTCTCTTCTCAGTTCTCACAAGCTGAATCGGTGATTGATAAGCCTAAATTATATATACTTTTGATTAAGGTTTAACCTAAAAATAAGCCAATTTTCTTGTATTTTAGTATAACTCTGTGTTAAAATACATCCAAGAACCAAGTTACTGCCTGATAGGTCCATGTGTCAATGGCCCTTAATAAACTAAATCTCGGCCCACCAGTGACTTGGGATTCGGACCCTGCCAAGGGCCAACCCGAGGTGAACAAAATAGGGCCTTAATAGGCCGGCCGTGGCCCAAAAGAAACTCGGGACTTGGACCCCTTCCCGGGGCCAGCTCGAGACCAAAAGCAATAAGGCCTGTAATCCGGCAACAAGCCTGACCGACGAAGTCTAGCCAGGTCGCACGTGACTTGCCCAAAAAGCGACTCGGGACCCGAACTTCTTCCGAGGGCCAGCCCGAGACCAAATGAAACATGGCCTGCGACCGAACAACCCGACAAGGACCGAACCGGGCCTCGTCCAATTAGCCCGAAGCAATCGGGCCTGGCGAAGTCGGGTTGGGCCTCATTTGATGAGGCCCAGTCTAACCTCAGCTTTCTATCACCGCCGTTTATACGGGTATCACTGTTTTTATGCGAACTCCCCTAACCGTTCTGACAACGCGTATTAACGGTTAGGGGCGACCTATTTGAGGCAAACAGTTCCTTGAAATATGGGTCGCATTTTCCACTAAACAAGGTATTACAGAGAATAGAGCACCAATACCTTCACACCTTTCCACTTTACTTAGTCTCGGCCTGTCGACCCGAGCGGACGAGCACGAATCTTTAAGCTTCTTCCCATACGGCTTACTCCCCCGGGTACGATGCGGGTACTCAAGTGCGACGGGATATCCTGCGAAGTTAGTGGGGACCACCACGTACCGTTATGGAAGTTAATCGCGACGGGATATCCTGCGGGTACGATGCGGGTACTCAAGTGCGGGGATTAGAATGATTATTCAAAAAAAAATGTTGTTCATTTAGAATGCGGAATATAAAATGAGCCGGAGAATGTTCCAAAAAAATTTTAGTTACCATCTCAATATTTCAAAATTCTAATCTTACCATCTATTTATTAAAAATGTATATGTTACCATATGCGCGTGATGGTGTGGGTCCCACCATATGAAAATCTCCAAAAATCAGCTCAAATTGATGGTGACACACAAGGAAATTCATGCGCAATACCACGGTGTGCATGCGGTAAGTTTTCAATTTTACATAAATTAATGATAATATCATAATTTTGAAATATTGAGATGGTAACTAAAAAGTTTCAGGGAAATAATTCTTTGTGTTTATAGCACCTAGGTAAACAACATGTATGTTTAATACAAATCAGACTCTGCTGCTTTTTTTAGAGAAAAGTAGAATTCTGCTTTTCCGATTCTAACCATTCAAATTCGTTGAGATTTGTGCATGAAAAAGTTTCTTTATTGAGATACGCGAATAATTTTTTTTAAATAGTTAGAATCTAAAAAGCATAATTTTTCTCTAAAAAAAAGCAGCTGAGTCGGATCCGTTTAATACAAGGAGTGAATAGACAGTGTTATAGACAGTGTTGTGATGTGAAAGTTTGTTCTGTGACTTATTCTAGAATGGGCCATTTGTTGAGTTTATGGTTGCTATAGACCTATAGTCGCAAAGATTTGACTGGACATACTAGCAAATAATTGAATTCGGATCTTGTACATGATATAATCAAATTAGATCTAAAATTGTTTAATACAAATCTGTACGAATCTTAAAGACAAATTCATTTATTCCTATTATGACATTTGATTTAATTTTAATGAAAAATAAAATTTTAAAAATCAACATCCAACAATTGTCAACATATAGTAGATTATTATGAATATTTGATGCTAATTAAAATAACATTGAAATATAATTTTTTATGTGTAAAAAAATGGCTACATACACAAACAGCATATAATAGTTTTCTAATGATATCTGAGTTTTAGATTTCAAATCATGAAACCTTTAAAAATTTAAAATATAATGCAAATATTTAACATGTATGAGGCCGCTTGACAAAATTTTGTGTTTGATTGTTCTTCTCAAAATCAAGAGATGCACTAAAATAAATTAGAAAAACAACACCTTGCTTTTTTAAAACATGTTGTTGCCTCACGATTTTATTGGAGAACTTGGAAATTTCAGAAGGAAATATATATCATCTCATTTCATCCCATCTGCGTTGCAAACTTGGCTAAAGATTTTAACAAAGCAGTTTTGGCTTCATACAGCGCACAAACCATATGCATAGCTGTTTTTTTATAGCCCATGTGCTGCGTGAAGCCAAAACTACTCCGTTAATATTTTTACCCAAATTTTGCAACAATATATCATCTCTTATAAATATGGTACGTAGATGTGGCAATCAATGGCCATGAACAGTAGCTTGAAAATTAAACAGAAAAAGGCAAAATGGGTCCTGTAACTGGAGATAAAGAAACTCGAGTTGCATTGCTTTCCACTTTCAAACAAAAGAGCGAGAGGTAGGTGGGGCCAGTAATTAGACATTTTGGTGTATTTTTAGGCAATCTTTTGGTGGGTCTTTTTGCTATCCTTTTCTCCAGCAGCATGAATAATCTAAACGAAAGATGAAAGATGAATTTTCGTATCTTTCAGGTTCATACAAAAAAAAACAGAAACTTGTAGCAACTTTTTTTTTTTTTTTTAAATAAATAAAACTGGAACCTGTCCGCACCGCTTGCCTCGAATGGTGCACAAACACCGCTTAGTTTTCGCTTTAACCTTTTCTAGCATTAAATGCGCTACACACCGTAGGAAATGGTGGCCCAGGTGCAGGTGGTAGGTGCAGTGACATTTTATTTGCAGTACATTTTACTTTTGTTCTTTTGTTCTTTTCCGGAAAGAATGCCATTTGTATGGATTCTAATGTAATTTATAAAAAATAATAAGAATTTAATTTTTTTATTTATGTTATATTTGATATTTCAAATATTTTTATTTGTCTATTATTATTTCTCCTTTTTTCTCTCTATTTATTTTGATAGAGGAGACTCTAAGGTAGTAAGGTTCAATGAGAATTTTTAAAAGTAATACATTTTTTTTATATTTCTCTGTACTTAGTGTACCGTTCATTGTATTATTTTTTATTTTATAGGTTTACAATATGTGGAAAAGATATTTTATTTGCGTTCAAAATTTGCTATACAAGATATTTTTTTTATAAAATCGTCTCATTTCAAAAATTCATTTTTTTCCCAATAAATATTTATTTTGGAGCGAAGTCCGAAAAACAACCCGTCTGTAAAAAATCATTATCAAAACAAGCTATGGAAACAAGTAGGAAATTAATTTTTAACAACATAAATCTCTAAAAAAATAACCCTATAAATGACAATCCTAAAATATCCTATACTAAAATACTAAATTTTTTCTCCTTAATATAGCCTGCCAAACATAGCCTACTATCCTGACATCTTGCTAGATCAAAGCTGATGAAAATATATGATGAGATGAGAGGCATACACAACAATTACAATAAAATTAAAACCTAAACTAAATAATATCAATAAAATTATAGTTAAGGGCTTGAGAACCAGCGTTTGGTCTAACAAATATACAATGTCTTCTGTGTAGGAGGTCGCATGTTCGAAACCTGGATGAGGGATCTCTAAAGAATATTAAAAACAGTTGGGTGGCTTGACCTTGACTTTACTCAAAAAATTATAGTTAAGGGCTCTATTATAATTAAACAAAATGCTACAAATAATAAATGATGAAATTTATTACTAATATTAAAAAAAATATGAAGTGTTTATTTAATGAAATTGCGCGTAGCTAAATTTAAAAATTATGAAGTGTTGGTAAAACATTAAACAATAAAAGGAGTGATTAAATAAATAAAAAAAATCACCTTAAAGAGTTCAAATTGAGTTCCGAGTTACCAATGTTGTAATCATGCATCTTGAGAAAAGGTTGAGGTCGGACCCATTAAAAGATTTGACAAACCAAATGTATCATAGGATATAGGGCTGCTCATGAGCCGAGTTGAGTCCGAATCGATGACAACTTGGATTCAACTCGCGAACTCATGAGCCGAGTTGAGTCCAAATCGCTAATTCAGTTCCTAGTCAGAAACTCCAATTTGGAATCAACTCGCGAGTAACTCGAGTCGAGGTGAGTCGACTCGTGACTCATAATATAGTACACAGTGAGACAATCTAATTTAATTATAACAAAAGATACATTACATAGTTTACCAAAATAATACATAATTAATACACAATTAAAGACAATACAAAATATAATAGCCAATACATATTAAAAATACACAATTCTCTTCTCTACTTCTCTTCCTCTTTCTTCTATACTTCTTCTATATCAAATGTATCAATAAAAAAAAAAAACTGTATCAAATGTAAAAATTAGAAATATATATAATGGAATTTGATGTGAGTCAAACTGAGTTGATTCCGAACCGAGGTAGGAGTAATTTGGAATCGACTCATAAATCAACCGAGTCAATAAACTCGAGTCAGTTTTGACTCGAGTCAGTTTTAACTCGAGTTATTAGTGAGTTGAATCCGAATTGATTCCGAACTGAGTTTCGAGTCGTGAGCTTTTTGTGCACCCCTAATAGGATATAAGCCGAAATTATCATGAAATTCCCAAAAGAGGCAGTCGATCCGAAGAAAAATTTCCTGACCGAAAGAGTTTACGGGCCTGTTCAGCGTCATTAGGGGAATGAGTGTGGAGATAGGAATTGAACTGAATTTTACTGTGCGCGTGGGAAAAAAAAATTCAATCAGAGTAAATTTGTTTTTTCTCACAAACACAGTAACGTGCTGAACAGGCCCTACTTGTTTCAGAAGTGAAAATTTTGACGAAGAGCAAAAGAGAACGGAAGAAAGAGAAGCTGAATTGTCTTAAAAAACTTTCTAATTTTCTTCACCCGGTATGAGGTGAATTCAGATCCAGTGAAGTAACTCAAAAATTGGGTTTTGGATCGGGACCGTCCGATTCGAATCCGTGACCATCCATCTAAAGTGGAGCGACCGCATCCCAAGCGACAGATTCGAATTCCGAGACGATCTCGAGCGACGTATTTAATTCGTACGGTCCCAATCTAAAATCCAAAAATTGAGTTACTTTAGAAGATCCGGACCCGGTATGAGGTGCATGTACAGGAAGTGAAACCCACTTCCTTCTCCTTCTATTACACCATCGTTTCGTGGAGCATACCCTAAAGGTTAATTCTCAACAACTTTTTAAGCAAAACTATTGTTGTGAAATACTAGAAAGCAAAATTATTATATTATTTAAAAAATCAGGAATGACAAGAATATCACCGAAAATTTTCTTAATATAAAAAAGATTCAAAATTTACAAATCTGCACCAATATTCAACTTATTTCCAGATATGCTCAAACCAGAAAAATTATTTCCCGGATCTAGCCTCTATATTCGGAAAATAATTTTCTTGATCCAGAGGGTCTCTTTCCGGAAAATTATTTTCCGGATTTGAATTTTGTATTGAAATATTATAAATATTTTTATATTTCTTTAAAATAGATGGAATGCTATATAATTGATTTATTAGAAAGAAAACAACAAATAATCCGGATCAATATTTTTCAGGCTTGTTTTTTGCAGTTGTAAGAAAAATTAAAATATTTTTTTGTGTGTTATTAGAAAATAAAATAAAAATGTTTTCGATCTGAGTTATTGATCTTGGTTCAAAAATCACTTTTGAGTAAATAAAGAAAATATTTTGGGCCTTCTAGTACATTCAAATTCTAAGATTCTGCATCTATTTTGAAAAAAAAATTGATATGAAAACATTTCAGTCTGTCAAATGTCAGATCAAATTGTGGTTTTTCAAAAATAGAAAGACCACGATATTTTCTTTATTTATCCATAAGTGACTTTTGAACCAGGATCAATAACTCAGATTCAAAATATTTTAATTTTTTTTTTTAGTAACACACAAAGAAATATTTTAATTTTGCTTACAACCGCAAAAAATCCTACCTGAAAATGTTGATCTGAGTTATTTGACACAGTCTTTCTAATAAATTCAATTATATAGTATTATCTATTTTCAAAGAAATATAAACATATTTATAATATTTCAATACAATAAATAAATAAATCATAACATTTTTTATTTAATTAAAAATACAAATTCAGAGAATTATTTCTCGGAAAGAGACTCTTTAGATCTGAAAAATAATTTTTCGGTTTGACATATGGAAATAAGTTGAATTTGAATGCAGATTTGTAAATTTTGATTTTTTTTTTTTTGAAGATTAATACAAGTTTTGGAAAATACCAAGTATTTTAATATCCCACCACTCGCCTAGAACTGTGACAGGTAGAATTTCTTAAAACTCTTAATGTAATGACTGGTGGGACTTTTAAAAGGAACATAAATTTAATAATTTGTACCGCTTCTTTTTCTTTTGTCATTAACGTCTCCTGATCTCTCATCTCTCATCTCTCATAAAGTCAATTTGTCTAATTTAACTTTTTAGTTGAATTCTACATGTGTAATCTTTGATGCCCAAGTTAGGCGAATTGTCTAATATACAGATACAAAAATGTCTCCATCGATCCACCCAATTTGTACCGCACCCGCATGCATTGATTTTAGGAGTGTTTTGAAGCTAGGGGTGTCAATGGTACCTTTTTAGCCGTTTATCAGACCTGTATCGTATTCGATAAGACGGGTATGGGTAATTTTTTTTTTTCGTTAGCTTATTGGGTATGTGTATGGATAATAATTTTTTTTCGTTAACCAAATGAGTAAGGGTATGGGTTATGACTATTTCGTACCCGTTATCCTATAGGGTAATTATAAAATATAAATATATATTCAATTCAATTTTCAACCTCCTGAATATGTATTCGTGTTTTTAAATTTTCTTCCTTTATAAAAAACAATTTAGTTGAAATTAATTGCATATTTATTTTTATTTTTTATTAGAAATGTAATTAGTTAATTACATATGTGTAAAATGAATGAGTTTTTTATATTTAATTTGTAAAATATAATAATTTAATTATTATATTAGTATTATCCGTTATTCATCTATTACCGTTTCGTTATCCAATAATATTAACAGGTAAGAATAGGGTAAAGTAAGGTCAATTTTTAATGGGTATGGATAGGATATGAATAAAGTCAATTTAATTGAGTATGGGTATGAAAATGCCTCCACCCGATCCGTACCGTACCCATTGACACGAATTGAAATATACTGAAATCCATCATTTGTGAACAGTGTTCTTGAAATCCCTGAAATTTCGAATCCAGTCGGCCAACTTTTTCTCTGCACGTATCTCGAAATAGTTAATTTTTCTGTGCACGCATCTTAAAACAGTTGACGGCAGGATTCAGAAAAGCATGGATTTCAAGAACACTGTTCACATGTGAGAATTTCAGCGGATTTGTTTCCCATTGACACCCCTATTTGAAGCTCTTCTTCATGAATTGTGTGTGCTGCTTTATTTTCACTGAATCATTTATGCAACTTACTCCTTAACATTTGCCAATATTTAACTTTGGTTGATCCGCTTCCGTGGCCGTGCACATGCTGTCCCTTGCTACGAATGAGAGAGACACACAACATAGGATCCTCTCTCTCGCTCTCTCTCTCTAGAAAGAAAATAGAGAGAGAAAATGGGCATTGCACGTTGAGTTAGGCAGAGACAGATAGAGGTTGAGAGGGTCTCTCTCTCTGCGTTGTGTTCCCCTCGTACCTTTGTGCATCATCTCACCTCATCATTTTACAACTTCAATTTTTTCTTATTCTTATTCTTATTCTTCCCACCTTACAATAAGATGAAATTAGAGCGGAATTAAAAAATTAAGATCGGAGAGACAAGATGAATAAGTGTCACGTAATTATATTTTACAAAGGAACTACTAATAATAATTTTGTACAACTTAAAAAAATTTAAGGATAAAAATATAAAATTTTAATTTATAGGAGATACTTAGAACCATTTTCCCTGTCTTTTTATGCATTTTTGCCTCTAGGTGAAATAATATGTTACTTTCTTTTATTACACATAACCTCTTATGATTTGAATATTAGTTTATATAACATAACTATTAAAGAAGTAATTAATTATCAATTTGCTTGATAACAACTGGTTCATGTTTTTTTTTTGTTATTAATTTTCTGAGTTCAGTACTTAGTTTAAGAACCAATTTTTATTTGGCTTAATTAGAAAAAAGTGTTCACCTTTAACAGCTGTAACAGTATCTTAATCCTAATTGTGTAATTAACCTCTAAATATTTATAAATATAAATGACATAATAATAATAATAAAAATGCATATTTTGAAAGATTGAAAACAGGTATGGAGAATGCAAGACTCTGTAACAATTAATAATTAGTGAACTTTTCATTTCCAATTAAGTGCACTTTTTGTTGAGTTCACATGTTATGTTATTTTTGGTAATGAAATGAAAAGGACCATGACATAAATTATCATACTTTCCACTTTTACTTAATTATTTAATTATACACTATTTGCATCTTTAATTTAAAATAATTTAGATCGATCTCTGCAAATTGTCCCACGAATTAATTTAGCCTCTCATGCATCTTACCACCAATAAAAAAACCTATTCATACAAGGCACACATCAAATGCATATTGTATTCATTCAATATTCTTATTTGTCTAATTTGTTTTGTTAGTTATCCAATTATTCCAAATACATATATGCAAATTTCCTACAATCATAACACAATCAGACAACATCAAACAAGAAATCATGCTCTAAACCAGTAGTCTTATGAAATGCTTAATAAGCAGGGGCGGACCCAGTGTATTCCCAGGGGCAGCTGCTCCCTTTGAATTTTTTTTAGTTTTAGTGGAGATTTATCGGTTCCGACCGACTTTGCCCCCCCAGGAATTTCTTTTGCCCCCTTATGGACATTTGATTTGTAATTCGGGTTAAATTTAGGGTTAAAATTGAAATAAATTTGTTGAATTTTGATTGGTAATTAGAATTATAAGTCAGAGTATCAGAAATTATAAGTCAAAGCATTGGAAAGTATAAGTTAAAGCATTATGTTTTATCGAGTACTCAATTGGTTAATGAATTTAAACCCGATTCGATATTTTTTTGCCCCACTGACGAAATCCCTGGGTCCGCCCCTGTTAATAAGGTGCATATACTTGATCCACGAATGAAGGACTGTAACAACAATAATTAATAAAATAAGGATGTTTTTGCAAATAATTTATTTTCAAGGATGGTAGTGAAAAAAATGAACAACAGAAAAAACCCACCATTCCACACGACTTACTATACCAATACCAGACTAGTGTACCTAGTTCTAGTTGTCATCACCTTACATTACTTTAAAATTTTAGAGATTTTGGTGCCTATTAAAATAATGTATTTAGGCACTAATCCAGGAGCTTTCCTCACCTTCAGAGTCTTCGGGAGGATCCTCTATGCTCTATCTTCAATTACCAATTATGGGGTCCAACTTACATCTCTGCATTACAAATCAGGGAATCACAAAAAAAAAAAAGATGCCTATAAACATTTTATAGGTGTTATATGAATTATGCAACAGCCAAAACAAGTCATTTTCCTTGATATTTAATTAATTATTAAAGTGAAGCGACTCGCTATACAGACTGTTACAAGAACATAATAGTAGAAATTTGTGAGACTTTTGCCTCATGCCCTCATGGATGATGCACGCATGTAGCCCCCAAATCAGCAGACCCAACGCTGCGGAAGTTATTTTGCTCCGGAGTCTGGTACTTTGGTATATCTAACATTTTTATAGTTACTTTTTTGGTGGGGGGTTTCTGGATTCATGTATCAAAATTTGTCCGACATTTTTATTAATATCCAAAGTTTAATACAAATTATTAATTATACCCAGAATCGGATCAATTATCGATATATACCCAAGCCGGCCATTTTCTGGCCGGCTATGTACCCTCCCTAAGCCGGCCATTTTATGGCCGGCTATGTACCTTTTTTTTTTTTTTTTTTTTTTTACCCGCATTTTAGAGAAAGACACTATGAAGATCAAAGTATTGAAATTTAACACTGAAAATTGGAAATTTTTTATTTAAATTATTTGTTATATTACTTCTTTTGATATATAATTAGCATATATTTATACTAAAATATGCTATATTAATTGAAATTATATTGAATAACACTATATTATGTTAAATTACGCTAAATTACATTACATTACTTTATAATACGCTATATTAATTGAAATACGCTACATTGTGGTACTATTTTTTATGTTGTACTACTATTTTAATGTTGTTATATTTTCTGTTTAGCATTATCATGATAATTTATTTTGATATGTAAAATATAAAAATAGTACCATAAAAGCACACATACACAAGAACCGAAATATAGGATAATCCAAATATACCAAATATAAATAGTATATCAAATATAAATAGTACAAAACTAGTAAAAATACAACTAAAACGGAGAGGGGGAATATCGCTGAGGCGGTACTCCGGCGTTCGCCCGGCGCCAGCGCGGCCAGGCTCCGTCTCTCTCGGGCTCATCTGGGGCATCGACAGACCTCAGTATCTGCTCGGCAGTATCCCATCTGGCATCGCCCGTGGAGACTGTCGGTACTGGCGGAGGTGTAGCGAAGATAGATGCGGCAAACCCAGTCCCAAAGGCAGGCTGAGTATGAGACCCGCTACCACTAGCCTCTCCATCATGCGGCATCTCTGTGCCATATCGGGGCCATGTCGGTGCCGACATGATCTCCTCGAACTCGTGGAGACTGCACGAGAGGGACTCGTACTCAGAAGTATCGGTCTCCGCAGGTGGTGGCTGTGGTGGCATCTCTGCTGGACCCTGCAATCATACACATAAATTATTAAATTTGATCTGAATGAAGAAATTTACTAAAACCTGACAGATACTGAAGTATGACATACATAAAGCTGCATCGGACGTCCATGCTCGTCGTACCATGCCGTCCACCCAATGTCGGACAATACCCAACGATGGTAGTCCCACTCTGGATGTGAATCGGGGGAAGATGGCATATCATCCATCAGAACCGGGCTCGGATCGGGCTCCTGCGGATCTATCTCACGCCAGTTGATGTTCTCTCTGGCGTCTCGCAGCATATCGATGATCTTTCCACCGTGCCCGGCATCCTCAACCACATTCGCATTCTTCTTGAGGGTGCGGTACCCAAGCCGTCTCCAGTTCTTCTTTCCCAGCATGCGGATCCCATGCCCGCACTCCTTGATCGCGGCCAAAAGCTGAAAAAAATTTAGCATGTCAGATCAAACCTTGATGTATTACTAAGTTAGATCAAACCTTGTGGTTTTAGGTGCTTTACCTGGCGAGCCCATCCACGACCGTTGGGATGGTAACCATCATCCGTTTTGATCCTGTCGCGGAGATGGGCACCGTAATCACCCTGCAGATAGACACTCGCCATGCAGACCTGCGTGTACCATACATCGTACCTCAACTGGGGATCCCCCTGGGTCTGCTGAAGCACATCTGGCTCGTGATAGAAGTCTGCATACTGAGGATCCAAGGCCGTCGTGTAGTATGCATCGTAATGGGTGCTCCAGTCCTTATCCAGTCACGCTCGGTGGGTAACGCTGTAAAGAAGACGTTAGTTGCAATAAAAAACTATCAAGTAATATGATTTATTTAATAAATACAATAGACTACGACTTACCGGTGCAGGTCTCTGTGCGTGTAACTCGGCAAAGATGGGTCTATGGGAATCAACGCCGCTCGACCAAACTGGCGGAGCACCCGATCTGGATAGTGGTGCTCCACTATCCAGAAATGTATGAGTGGACCTCGATACAACCACATCTCCCGCTCCTGCTCGTCAGTCACACTGCCCGGCAAGAGGAACTCCTCGTACAACTGATCGTACGGCGTCCACTCAACAAGAGGCTCAGGCAAACTCTGAAGCTCTGACCGGACTGGCCTGATCCCAACAGTAGCACCGTGGGTCCGATCCTGGTAGTGGTGGAAACCGTACCACTTCTTGGCGTATGCCGGGCAGTGAAACACATCTGGCTCTCCCCAATTCGGCGACTCATTGGGGATAGGACGGCCCACCGGTAGCCGTGACCACGACCAGTGCTGAAGCAGGAGTACCGGCCCGTACATCTGCTTCGCCGTCGGCTTCATTTTCAAGAACATTACACGTCAGTGTATTTTGATGGATTGATTGATTAAATAATTTACACTAAAATAAGAGTTGGTGACTTACCTCACTACTACGACACATGTGGTAGTACAGATACGCCAGGACAGCTCCACCCCAGTTGTACGACGTCGGCCGCTCAATCTCCATCAGCAACGGGAGATACATCATCGGCATCTGATCACCGCTGGAATCAGGAAACATGACAGAACCAAAAATGTCCATCACGTAGCCCCGTGTATATCTGCAATACAAAACATATAAAAATTCTAATAGAATCATTGTATTATAAATTAATTAGTAGATATTAATAAAAATTTATCTCTGAATCTCCAGCTCGGTGGAATCTGCCGAGAGACCCGCGATGAAGTGCTGCCGTAACCTCGTCATCCGCAAATGGAACTTCGACCTCCCATGGTCCCCAATGATATAGGAAGGATCAGCTCCCAACAACTCCTCGACATAACCTGCGAAGGTGGTGCTGTCAGAGATGCCGCCGACGGGTGTGCCACGGATAGACAAACCCCAGAGAGCACTCACATCCTGGAGAGTCACTGTCATCTCTCCGAATGGCATGTGAAACGTGTGCGTCTCGGGACGCCATCGCTCCACCAGTCCAGCGATGAGAGATGCATTGATGATGCTCTTCTCTGTCCGCACGATGTCCACAACCTGGTAGAGACCCAGGTTGATGAGGTACGGCTCCATCACCTCGTAGTACCTCATGTGAACGCACCTCAACTTCACATCTAGAAGATCCGTGTCCTGCGTTGAAAAATGTAATCCGCATGGTGACAACATAATAAAATTTAAATCCAACAAAATTTAATGAAAATATAAGAAAAGGAACGTACCTCACGAGAAGCCAGTGAGACTCGGTGCTCACTGTGGGGAATCCACAGGAGAGGACTGATGTGCTCCGTGCTGCTGGTACTGATCGGCTCGTCCACTACTGGACGCTGGGTAGGCCGTGCTCTAGGCATCCTGATATCTAAAATAACCTAAATTCGGTGAAATTACGCTTGATCAGCATAATTATGGTAAAAAAGGCCAAAATACCCTAAATATTAGTCATCTGTGCTAATTACACTAAATTATGCTTAATCAGCCTAATTATGGTAAAAAAGACCAAAATACCCTAAAAATTGGTCATCTGTGCTAATTACACTAAATTACGCTTAATCAGTCTAATTATGGTAAAAAAGACCAAAATACCCTAAAAATTGGTCAAACGTGCTAATTTCGGTAAAATTACGCTTAATCAGTCTAATTATGGTAAAAAAGACCAAAATACCCTAAAAATTGGTCAGACGTGCTAATTTCGGTAAAATTACGCTTAATCAGCATAATTATGGTAAAAAATGCCAAAATACCCTAAAAATTGGTCAAACGTGCTAATTTCGGTAAAATTACGCTTAATAAGCATAACTATGGTAAAAAATGCCAAAATACTCTAAATATTGGTCATCTGTGCTAATTACACTAAATTGCGCTTAATTAGCCTAATTATGGTAAAAAAGACCAAAATACCCTAAATATTGGTCAAAAGTGCTAATTTCGGTAAAATTACGCTTAATCAGCATAATTATGGTAAAAAATGCCAAAATACCCTAAATATTGGTCAATTATGCTAATTAAACTAAATATTGGTTAACTTAGCTAATTACACTAAATTACAACAACATAATCTAAATTATAACACCTAAAACCTAAATCCTAAACCCTAAAATAAATAAATTAAAAATTAAATTAGATAAAAAAAAAATTTACCTTAAAGAAGAGAGAATTCGGTTGAAGATGGGAGAATTGTGAGAGGAGAGAGAGAAAAAGGGGTATATAAAGGGTGAAATGCGGGTAAAAAAAAAAAAAGGTACATAGCCGGCCATAAAATGGCCGGCTTGGGTATATATCGATAATTGGTCCGATTCTGGGTATAATTAATAATTTGTATTAAACTTTGGATATTAATAAAAATGTCGGAAAATTTGTTTACCCAACTTACAGTATCTATTAAATAAAAAAGAGGGAATTTCCTGTATACCCTTCAAAAATCTTAAAATTAAGTATATCCTTTAAAATTCATAATATCATATTTACCCTTATATATTTAAGGAATTCCCATATTTACCCAATTTATTGAATTTTCTATCAAAACTCTTCTTAAATTTATAAAGTAACTATTTTACTATTTATTAAAAAAAAATATGTAGCATGTTTAGGAGAAATATTTAGCCTTCAATTGATCGGTTGCGAAAGAAGATGGTTCATTTTCTTACTTATAGCGCGCACAAGCGTATTCCTATAGGCCATTGTGTATGCATCACAAGTAGAGAAATTAATATTTATTTTCAGATAACGACTAATAAATGTTGTCCGTAGTCTGTTATGTTAATTAAGATAATTTAGATGGCATGGGATTGGAGGCATTCCACTCCCACCTCATACGCACCTTTCCTTGTAATATGACGGAAACATTTGATTTAGAGTTGTGACTTGGGACTCTGTGCTCTCCCTTTAAGGAACTGAATCTCCTGCCCCTCTGTGAGCAGGAAATTCATGCCCCTAAAGTCACTGTCGTGGGTCCAGAGTGGATTTTGATGCAACTATATCCAATATTTAAATATCAAAACCCACTTCATATTCACGTGTCAGTGACTTTAGAAGCATGAATTTCCTGTCTTGATCCGGTTCCCTCCCTTTAATAAATGTGTTTGATGAGTGATTACATGATTAATGTCTAAGTCTAATTAATAAGAGGCTAAAATTGAGTCATGCCTACATCTTTTATACCTTTTCGCTCTGCGTGGTTTTGTTTAAAAATATATATAATTTATTCGGGGATGCTTAATTTCTTTATTTTATCTTCTGAGATAAAATGATGCTTTTGGATTGCTAAATTCAATGTTAGCACATTATTTGCTCGTTGTTCACAGTTAATTGGACCAACTCTCAATTTATTCCTTTTTCATTGCTAATCTTTTAGGCATTGTATCTTTCTAAAAAAGCCTATTGATTCGTCTTTTCAAGAATCATCACACAAACCTCAATTTTGCCTATATATAAATAAAAGGGTCCGCCTAGCTCTCTCCCGTGAACAATCCCCCGTCAGTTGCATTAATTAAGGTAGTTAGTTAGTTAGAATTTATAACTGTCAGTGTATTTTAGAAATTTACAGAAGTATTCATATATAGCACAACTAGTATTCATCCATCTATATGAATGTATTCACATTTGCAATAGAAACATATTTGGATATATTACAACAAGAAAGTAGGGGACAAACAACATGTGTGGGGGACCGCACAACTGTCAGAGCATTAATTAAATGGGGGACCGCATAACCGTCAGCGCATTAATTAAGTGGGGGACTTCTAACTACCTTCAGCTCATTTTAGAAATTTGCAAAAAAAGTATTCATCTGTAACACAACTAGCATTCATCCATCTATATAAATGTATTCATCTTTGCAATAGAAGTATATTTGGACACATCAATCACTCATCTTTTACACGTTTTTAGAGATGGGTTTTTTTTTCTCCGTTCAATCTAACCAATATTTCTGACGATCTGTGAGGAATTTTGCAAATCTAAAACCACGAATGTCTTCTACACAATTTTCTCTTTCAAATGAGATCCATGATGACATACTTTCGAGTTGTCCGTTGCACAAGTATTCACACCTCGTCATGCAAGTATTCATCCCGCATTAAGCAAGTATTCATCCTCATCGTGTAAGTGTAAATAGTTAATGTACCAAGTTTCATTACACGTTTTTAGAGATGGGTTTTTTTTCTCCGTTCAATCTAACCAATATTTCTGACGATCTGTGAGGAATTTTGCAAATCTAAAACCACGAATGTCTTCTACACAATTTTCTCTTTCAAATGAGATCCATGATGACATACTTTCGAGTTGTCCGTTGCACAAATATTCACACCTCGTCATGCAAGTATTCATCCCGCATTAAGCAAGTATTCATCCTCATCGTGTAAGTGTAAATAGTTAATGTATCAAGAGTATTACAAACATATGTGCATACCAAACAAATAAAAAGTATTCATCCATAAGATATCAAGTATTCATACATATAAGTTAAAGTATTTATACCTAAGATATTAAGTATTCATCCATAAATTTTGAAGTATTCATCTCTAAAACATTAAGTATTCATCCATATGTACTTAGTACGCACTGGTCTAATTCACCATTAATGAAGCTTTGTTCTTTGCAAATAACTCGGATCTGACCCGGCGGTCGACAGTGATGGATCTACTCCGGCGGAGGCGGAGGTGGGAGAGAGAGGAGGCGGAGGTGAGAGACGGAGGTGGAGGTGGGAGAGGGAGGCAGAGGCCGAGAGGGAGAGGTGGGAGAGGTGGGAGAGGCGGGCGGAGGCGCAGAGGGAGAGGTGGGAGAGACGAGCGAAGGTGGAGGCGGAGGTGGAGAGGGAGAGGTGGGAGAGGTGGGAGAGAGAGGGAGATAGAGGAAAGAAATAAATAGAGAAAATTGGATAATTAATTTGTAGGGCCATTAAGTAGTTAGAATTTATAAAGTTAGTTAGAAAAAATAGTTAGTTAGTTGGAGAATGAAATGGGGGATGGATAGATGGGGAAGATATAATTACCCTAAATAAAATTATATATACGATCCTCCACGTCAGACTCTAGACCTTATTTTTTTTTTTTTGGATATTTCTGCTTTTGAACACTCCACAAGTCTGATCTCGGGTGTTGTGCGTAAAAATAGTAGAATATTAGCTTCAAACTTAAAAAAGCGAAACATTTTTGCTTTTGCACAGTGCTGCTTCATTTAAAATATTTGGACTCTAAATTTTACTTGCCTTTTTAAACTAGTTATATTATCAAAGATAGTTATTGGACAGTACTTTAAAAGCCAGAGGAAAAAAAAGGTCGACCCTTTTGGTTCAGTAGTTTCTCTACACACAGTTATCAAAAAAATTTGATTAGAAATATGTTTCATTCGTACCTCACAATCTTATCTTTATTTCAAATTCAAATAAATGATCCAAACTGTTCAACGTGATCTCTATATTAAAATATACTTAGAAATCAAATTTTATATTTTTTGAAATTATTTACTATTTTCTTTTAGATAGATACAAAATCAATATTTTTCAGAAAATATTAACCATCCAAAAATAGTGATTTTGTACCTATCTAATAGGATAGTAAAAAAAAAAAAAGTTCCAAAAAAATGGTCTTCAAACACATTTTAATATATAAATCATATTGAGCAGTTCGGATCGGCTGTCTGAATTTTGAAAACAAAAATAAAGACGTAAAATTGTAGAATGTTTACTGTAATGTAGATACTCTTTGTAATTAATTTGGTGCATTTGAAAAATCATTTAAAAACTAGTGAACTTTTAAATTAAACCAAATGTACTACATAACTTATTTAAATTATAAATAAGATATTATAAGTTACTCTTTTTTATTTTATAATAGTTTTAAATTAATTTTGTTGTCAATAGAATCTATTATTCAATAGTACTTTATATTTATTAATTTAGAACTTTATGTTGTAGAGGAGGTATGGGTCAATTGACCTCTATTTTATTAATTTGTTATATTTTTGTATGATATTTTATATAATTTAGAGTAGAATGTCAAAAAAGAGTAAAGTTGACTCCATTCTCTGCAGGAAATTATAATGATTGCTGTTATATATATTTGACCTCCACAGTTTGAAAGGTTGATTTCGTTCTTGACTGCAGATGTGTTTTAGCAAATTGCTTAGTTGCATTATCTCCATAATCTCCTTCTAATCTTTGGTTGAGAGCGCCACCATCACCTGCAATTATGATCATAGACTAATATGAAAAACATTTATTGTGCTTCGGTTGATAAGATTCAATTAATGCCATACACTTTTACAATGAAGACCAAATTTTCATCCAATGCGGTCTGATTAAATTCATGATCCTGATTTAATTTAACACCGTGCTAATAGTGACACCACCCAATATAATGTGAAGACAAATCTTTGATTTAAGTCATGGTTTTTCATCAAAGGGAAAACAAGGAAATGCTATATAGTTTTTTTAAAATAAATCACAACTGATACCACACTGCCGACAAAAGAAGCAGTTTTTTGGCATTCGGTGCGGAGACCGAGAATATGCCATTCGAGTTCCTCCATGGCTTCGTCAGTGCTTCCATCCATACGGCTACCTCCTGTAGCTGCTCCATGGACACCGCATACTTTACTACAGAATAATAAGCAACAGAAACAATGATCCTAGTAACCGAGGGCCACGTGGATCCGTTGGCTTCGCGTAGACCTGCGCACGAGCGGCGAGCCGCTCCTCTTTTCTTTTCACTGGATGCACTTGGTTCTTTACAATACGTGGACCGTACGGTCGAAACAGCGGGTAGGTGCGCATTGCAACAACAGGTTGACCTACTGTTTGATACCCAGCCCAAATTGATTTAAAAGCTAAATTTCACAAATTACAGATTTACCCTTCTTGAATTCACGGGCCGAATCACGTAGCTTTAAATCAGGTCAGCCCTGCAGTGAGTGAAAATATGGGCTTTTACACGGTTTTTTTTTTAAATAGAATTACTGCAAACTAAATCAACGGAACAAGCCTCAGGCTTTTGGATTTTCGAAATCTAGCCTCCACCGATCCTAGGGACCGGTGTAGCAGAAAAAACCCAACCTACACCGGTCCTGGGGATCGGTGGAGCCTGTTTTGCACCATACGGGTGCAGACTGCACCCCTTGCCACAGAAAATCCCATCTTTAGCTCCACCGATCCCTAGGACCGGTGGAGGCTTGATCTCAAATTCTCACGCCCGAGAGCTCCAGAACTCCATCTCTGTCTTCTCCCTTTCTTCTCCTTCCTTTCCTCTCCGAACTCTTCTTTTTTTTTTTTTTTTCTTTTATCCTCTCAATTTACTCAACCATTTCTCCATCTAATTGTTTTAAAATTTCTGGATCGTCTAAGAGAGTTAGAAACTCTTCGGATCTACGATTTTAACGAGGTAAATATCCCTTTTTTTATAATTTTTTATTTTAGCCGAATTAAAAATGAATAACTAATTTAATTTAGTTTGTTTAGTATATTTAGATTGTTTTTGTGAAATGTAGTGTTAAATTAGTATTTGGTGTAATTTAGTGTTGATTTGGAGTATATTTAGTAATTTAGTGGTAATGTAGTGTAATTTAGAGTTCATTTGATGTTAATTTAGTGTAATGTAGTGCTAATGTAGTATTAATTTAGAGTTTATTTGATGTTAATTTAGTGTAATTTAGTATATATGTAGTATAATTTTGTGTAATTAAGTGTTCATGTAGTATAATGTAACTTTTTAGTAATATGTATTATAATTTTTTTAAAATTAGATAAATGTGTGATGACTCTCATGAAGTTTAAAATTAGATAAAATTATAAATGTGTAAAATTAGTAATATGTAGTATAAATTTGTGTAATTAAGTGTTCATGAAGTTTATTTTTAAAATCAAAATTAGATGATATGTTGTTTACATATAGTTCAATTTTCATTATTGTAGCCATATGCTTGAAAAAATATTTGTTTATATATTTATGTGTGATGGACTCTCATCAGTTGCAAAAATATTTGTTTATCAAATTTTCTAACAGAGTCAATGGATAATCCGGATTATCCAGAGTTGTTGAAATTAGCACCACAGAACCACAGAGCATGGCAAGTTCGTGATATGGTAATTTTGATTATATTTATTAATTATTTGTTGCAAATAAATATTATATGAAGTATTTGAAGGGTTTATAATGTTTTAATTCTTTTTGGCAGCCTACCTCTTCATTGCAGGTAAATTCACATCAGACTAGTATTGCTTACAACAGTCGGATGGACGGTGCTCTGAAGAGGTTAGGGTTGTATCAAATTGCTCGCCTTAATGATTGAGAGATTGATCCGCATTTGATTACTGCTCTGGTTGAGAGGTGGAGGCCGGAGACCAATACATTTCATCTACCTGTCGGTGAGGTGACAGTGACGTTGGAAGATGTTGCATGTCTATGGGGCTTATCGACTAAGGGTAATTAATAATCAGAAGTTGTTTATCGGTTAATTTAATTACCTATTTATAAAAAATAAATTGTTAATTGTATAATTATTTTAATTTGCAGGTGACACGATTACTGGCACCAGCGATACTGATTGGGACCCATACTTAGAGTTTGATCTAGGGGCTGATCCGGCTATTTTTTACAATCACCTCCATCAGACAATGCCATATAAATATAGGATTTATAATCCTAACACATCGAAAGAACGATTGTCCGTCTCTGCTTACGCGCTTAGACTAAAATGGTTGCGGGCGCAATTTAGTTTACCCTTAGAAGATTGGCACAATGATGAGATAGTTGCACGGTACACTCGAGGTTTTTGTATGGATTTATTCGGGTCGGTTATGTTTCCAGATTCAAGTGCGGATGGAGTCCCTGCGATGTACTTGCAATTCATCACTGATCTAGAGACTCCACGAGAATACAATTGGGGAGGTGCTGTACTTGCACATCTCTATCGAGAGTTGTCACGTGCTTGCCACGCGGGAGCAGACACGATAGCGGGTCCGATGTTGTTGTTACAGATTTGGTCATGGACTCGATTTGCTGTTGGTCGGCCTATACCCCGATCAGAGCCACCTCCCTTCGGTGGTGCCGATGAGGATACGAGGAATGCTTTCGGTGTGAAGTGGACCACTTTTCATTTGTGGCCAGAGAACCCTCACTTAGGTAAAAAGATTTATAATTCGAGATAACTTCGATAGATTTATAATTATTTTTTAAAATTTATATGTTTTTTTACAGGTGGTACAGCCACGTATAGAGATAACTTCGATAGACTAGCTGATGAGACAGTTAACTGGCGACCATACGTTGATTACTATGATCAGTTACCTCGACATCTCCGACGACAAAAGAGGTATTGGATGAGTTGCGGTTACGTGATCCATTTTTGGATGGTGGAGTTTCAGCATGCGGATAGGGTCATGCGCCAGTTTGGTAAGTACCAAGTCATCCTGCCTCCTCCTCCTCTACCATGGGATGAGATCAGTTATTTACGAAAGACGTGGTATCACGATGGCAATTCAACAAGGGATGGTTGTTGGGCGATTACTCTTAGTGAGTACATCCAGAAGCCTGCAGTATTAATTGGAGAGCGGAGACCATATGACATGAGTAGGCATCATATGTACATGCATTGGTTCAACGCGCGTGGTATGAGATCAGTGTATCTATCAGATAACAATCCGGAAGCTCTACGACGTCAGGCTCCCCCGCGGACAGGAGATGTTGCAACACTGGCATACGTTCCTCATGGTCATAGGCATTCTCGTGTGGTTCGTACATTATTTTTTTTTTCAATCAAACTAGATTTTTCAATATTAATGTGCAATATGTCACAGTTCGAAATGTATTATGCAGATTTCTCGCACGATACAATTCACTATGCAGGCAATAGACATGGTGAGGACCCCGGGACAAATGGCATATGGCAAGATGATGCTCGAGAATGCTCGTGACATTATGGAGGATATTGATCAGATCCACATCTTCCGAGGCATACTCGACAATGCTGGAATCCCTGTGGACTTGGACATGATCAATTTGGATGATGATACCCCTGATCAGCATTATCGTCGGCCTACAACTTCAGAGCCTCCCCCGACGTGGGACAACTTCATGAGCGGCACAGGGCATGGATCTATATCTCAGTTCATGCTCGATGAACTAACGGGAGACTTTAGTATGATGGGACCATCCACTGCAGATCCGGGAAATCTTACAGCAGATTATGGTCCATCCACTTCGGATCCACCTCTTGGAGTCCGTATACGGCAGCCTACTCAGCCGTACACTCCCGGGACTGACGCCCTTGGACCTACTCGACAGCGCCGACGAAGGCGTTAACATGTTTCGACTGAGTAAGTGCCTCTGTTAAGCATGATACCTTTTAAATTTTTGATTGGATCCATTATTTATTGACTAATGCATGATACCTTTTAATTTTTTTTTTGCAGAGGTACCTGAAGATTAATGTTAGATTGGATCCATTATTATATGTATGTTATCTGTAATGTTAAATGGACTATTGTAGCTTTAATTTGAATTTTATATGTATGTTATCTGTAATGTTAAATGGACTATTGTAGCTTTAAATTATGCTTATTTGAATCATATTTGAAATTCATGTATGTACCACCGAAGCATAATTTCTTGATTAAATTCTTCGAATACAACAAAAATGTCAAAGATAAATTCTTAGAATACAATAAAAATTACAACATAAATTCTTAGAATACAATAAAAATTCTTAGAATACAACATAAATTCTTCGAATACAACATAATATCTTAGAATACAACATAAATTCTTAGAATACAACATAAAATCTTAGAATACAACATAAATAGAACTTAGTTCAAATAAAATGAGTACAACTTAGTTCAACATAATGCATAAACTTAGAAATCCCTAAATCCTACGAGTTTATCGAGTCGATGCACCTGTTACAAAATGAGTACAACTTAGTTCAAATTTAATTGGAAATAAACGGAATTGTATTTTGAATTTTTAAATTGTTATACCCGAATGTCTTGCTGTAGTTGACTCTTGATTGTGTTGTCGAGCATTACGCCTCCTGGCAGGGGCCTCCATTTTGTCCATGGTCATAATTCTTCGCTTGTGTTTTCTCCTACCCTTATTTATTTTTTCCTTATCCGGATCTGGTCTTATAACGGGGCCATCAACTAATGGCCAATTCCTTTTATTTCCAAATCCATAGAAACGACCAGACCAAGTATTTATATAATTTTGTAAGCTGTAATATGGGTTAACATAGTCGTTAGGATTTAGCCTCCTAAAGAAACAAACTGCCAGAACATGGTTACATGGGATTCCTGTTAATTGAGGTCTCCGACACACACATATAGGCATTCCTTCTGCAGGGAAGGTAACATCGTACTTCACTTCGCCCCGAACACCCTTCAATTAAAAAAATCATATTTACATCAAATGTATTACGTGAAAGTAAATAATTAGATTTATCGAATTATTGACTTACTGTCTCGAGAATTCCATTTTTATCAATAACCTCATAGCTGTTATGGCCATAATACATCGGTCTTACATCATGTTTCCTTGCTTTCTCATTACGACGATGTAAAAGCAGTGTAATGTTCATTGAAAAATCCAATCCCGATGCCTCCCATCCAATCGCGGCCTCCCGCCTATTTACAAACCAGTCGACGCACTTATAAAAGGTCTTTTCAACAATTGCACACACATGTAGTTGCCTGGCAATCCTAAATACACTGTTTAGTACCTCAGAGCCATTACTTGTCATTATACCCCATCGATTGAGGAATCCATCATGCACTTGTGCCCACTTATGCAGAGCCAAAGGCTCTGCATCAGAGTTGCGGAGCCGTTTACCAAATTTCATAATGTAGTCATATACGTCTGCATCTCTTTGCCTAATTTTTTCCATCCCCTCTTCAAATCTCCAGATTTTTTTCTTCTCAACATATTTTTTGAATACAGTTTTGATCCACTTTTGAGGGTATTTTTTCCAAATATTTTCACAAATATGCTGTGAACACAGTCGGTGGACAGCTTCACCGTTTTCCTCACACCATCCCAGATTAGGAGCCTCAAACACCCCTCGTATACCAAGGTGCTGGTCCGAGATAACGCAGATTCTTCCTGGCCCAACAACATTGATACGCAACCAATTCATAAACCAACCCCAATTTTCTATAGACTCTTTTTCACAAATTGCAAATGCAAGTGGCAAGAGTTGTTGCTCTGCATCGTAAGCACAAGCCATAAAAAGTTTACCCTTGTATCTTCCGGATAAGAACCCGGCATCAACACTGATAACGGGTCGAAGATGAGGCCATGCTTCAATGCATGGCCCATATGCCCATGCAACCCGGTTGAAAATATTGATATTAAAATCTTCTGATGGTCCATGTTCTATTAGGTACTGTGTACCTGGATTAGATGCTTTGATTGCACCCAACAACGATGGCAGCATCTCGTAAGACTTCTCCCAGCTCCCAAACAAGTCGGCAATTGCAAGTTCCCTACCTCTCCACAACTTGTTATACGAGGGCACTACTGACCCAAATTTAACTTTAACCATATGCTTGACCGCTTTAATGCTTAACTCCAGATCATCTTTCAAAGCCGGTTTAATAATATCAGCAATTACTCTGGCAGTCATTTGATGACTATCCAACCTTTCAGCACTTCCAAAACAAGTGTGGATAAACGGGTTGGTGGAAATTGTCCATGCACCTGTTGGTACTACAATTGCATACAATTTCCATTGGCATTTAGAAGATTTACATTTAACTCTATACTTAGTTTTGCTGCTGTTTAGCACTTCCAACTCTGTGTTTCGGGGTAGGTGAAAATCAGCAAGTTCTGATTTTAGTTTGGCTTTGGATTCAAACATTTGACCTTCAGCAAATTTTTCATCTAACCTGGGGGGGTTCGCAAAAAATGCACGATCCTTGTATGGCATTGGCAATTCATCGTTGAATGATGAACATGGATGCTTAAGTCCTCGATTGAGGAATGGGATCGACTCGTGCCAATCCTTCAATATTTCTCGGGCGTTCATTTCAGCCTCAAATTCGTCCATATCTGCGTCCCATGCTTCATCAGAATCATCATCATCAAAAGAACTTGTATCAGATTCATTGTCTCGATCTGATTGCTCACAAGGGTCATCACCAGCCTGAACCGGAGGTGTGTAGGTGGGTACAGGTACACTGCCCGAGTCAGGATGAAAGCCGGTCTGAAC
Source organism: Carex parvula (assembly GCA_025461045.1). Lineage (NCBI taxonomy): Eukaryota > Viridiplantae > Streptophyta > Magnoliopsida > Poales > Cyperaceae > Carex > Carex parvula. The sequence continues at coordinate 50,466 of JAJGRW010000132.1, read as the reverse complement.
CGACGGTGTGTTACTACCTCCAGGCAAACTATCTGGACACGGATCATAACTGATTTGGGTTCTACCCTGGTGTGCCTCAGCTACCAATTCTATAACCTTAAATCCAGCCACTTGAGCTGCAGTTTGTTTAATGACATCCCAAGTTTCCTCATTTTCTATCCGAAATAGTGAGAAATGGTACGATCCGGGTTGTGCTGTGTTCATACGTACCCTGATTGTCAATTTGACTCGACTTGGAAGCAATTCAAGTCCAACGTATATTTACCGTCTTACAATAGCAAAACTGGTAGAATCAGATACGGTAAAGGTAAATGCAGCCCCTATGTCATAACCAACACCTGTTGAAGTGTTTTGGAGGTTACCACCATAATACACATTGATAAATAGCAGTGACATTTTGCTGAACAAAATTCAAACACCAAATTAACTCCAAATATTTTTCAATTTTACAACACTAAATATAAACAGATGAGTAAAAAAAAACTTACAATAATAATCAGAAGATGATGCTGAGTACAATGGTGGTGGCGATCTGTTCATATGGCAACTCCTCTAAGAATTTGAGAAAACGGAAATAATGAAAGAAAGAAGGAAGAAGAGAGATTCGGTTCGGCTGGGAAGAGAAGAAGAGAGGAGAAGGTGCGGCTGGCGTGTTTTGAACCCTAAACCTACCTACACCGATCCACAGGACCGGTGGAGGCATTTTTTAAGCTCCACCGATTCACAGGATCGGTGTAGAGTGTTTTCCGTGTGGTCCTGCGTGTAACTTGGTGTGGCTGTGCAAAACTGGCTCCACCGGTCCCTAGGGATCGGTGGAGGCTAGATTTCTAAATTTGAAACAGCAAAGGCTTGTTCCGTTAAATGATTTTACAGTAATTCTATTTAAAAAAAAAAATCCTTTTACACTGTCATCTCGTGGCTCACAAAGATCCAAAGTCCAATATTACCAAATTGACAATTTTAGCCTCGTGGATTTTCTCATTTTACACCCCAAAGCCACAACAACCCTCAATTGTCATCTCTCTCGATTCTCGAACAAGCTCGATCGGTATCTGTTTACTCTTGAACCGCGAAATCAATGGCGAGACTTCACTGGTTGGAGGCGGTGCTCCCGCTTGCCATCATCGCTGGTATGCTGAGCGTCATGGGGAACGCGCAGTACTACATCCATCGCGCCGCGCATGGACGGGTTAGATCTCTTTCTTCTGTCGCAATAATTGCAAGGAATCGTCTAAACTAAAGTTAATCGATTTTGCTAGGGACCAAGAAATTTTTTAGTTTTACATGAAGATCACTTGACTCTTCTTTTTTACCTTTTTCCACTCTTTCAAATTGAGCCAAATGCTGTAAAATCGAAGTTGAAACCCAGATACTGTTGCATCTGAAGATCCAACTTCTGATTTATTTGGGAAAAATAGCTACTTAGAATTGTTTGGTACTCAACTACAAGTAATTGGTAGGGTTTTTACAGCTAACCAAAGTTCTGATCTTATGCAATGGACTCCTCAAACTTTGGTGTTTTGCAGTATCTTTGGATTGCAGTAGATCAGCGAAAGCACATCTTAGTTAAAAAAAACTTAATAACCCCGTGTTCAGGGGCGGATGATAGTTCGAGCTGGGGGGTGCTAAGCCACCCCAAGTTTTCAAAATTTTATTATCAAGTATCTAAAATTCTTACTAATTTGTCTCTTTTATATGTATTAGCACCCCCCAATAATACTAACAAATTTAAAGGGCTTGAACGTAAATTTTAAAAATCAAAGTCACAGCAGACTGGGCTTCATATTTTATTTGAACATTTCGATTTCTGTGTTTGTGCAGTGAACAAAAGAAAACGGATCCTTCCAATTTGAAAAGGTCATACCTATATAGAAAAAAGAATGCCCGATTCTATATATTGAATTTTTGTACCCATCTAGAACTGCCATGATCCTATATAGAAAACGGATCCTATATAGAAAAAATAATGCTCGATCCTATATAGAAAACAGATCCTTCCATTGAATTTTTGTACCCATCTTAATAAATAGTAAAATAAATTCAAAAAAATGTAAAATTTGATCTGCAAACACATTTTAATATATCCATCATGTTGAACGGTTTAGATCGACTGTTTGGACTTTGAAAATGTAATGTGTAATCCGGTGTCTCAAAAAAACAGTGTAAGTGGATCCCTCCTCGTGTTATATTGTTTTTTTTTTTTTTGTTGGTTCTTACATGGCCCGTAGGCCTACATCCAGACATTGTCAGATAGAAAAAACCTCAGTAGTATTTCCACTTCTGTCCCAACCATGTTCCCTACCCAAATTTGCTAGCTGATGCGCCATGAAGAGCATATCAGTTGTTCTGGCACAGTATGAGACCCTCATCTTTGAGCCCGAATTAGTTCTCAATTTCCAGGCTTGCCAAATTTCCATAAAAGACCTCCAGTCATTAATAATTGGGTGGCTCGCCTCTACTGCCTGGACTGTTTCCTTAGAGTCGGATAGAACCCGGCCTTCACCATTTGCATAAATCAGCAGTGTTCTGAGACCCTCCAATACTGCCGCCGCTTCTGCTTGGGATGAGGTATGCGCCTTTATTGCTTTGGAGACCCTCCAGACATAGGTACTGTTATGCGTTAGGCACACGCCAATTCCCCCCCGACCCGCATGGTCCCAGGATCCATCAACATAGCAGTTAAAAGGATATACCTGATTATGAGGTCCAAAATCCAGCAATGTAGTGGATGGCCGCAGCTCCTGAGAGCCTGAAACGCTTATAGGACCGGTTGATTGGCACGACTCCTTTGCCGCTTTGTAAAAAGCTTGGAAAGCACCAATTGCTGGAGATTGAGAAAGAACACCCCCTCATTTCTAACTCTCCAGATTGCCCATGCAGCACAGACCATATCACAGATTCTCGGATCTGGCACAGTTCCTATCAGACCCGTTAAGCAATCTTTAAAGTTCCCCGGCAGTCCCTCCGTTCTCAGCCCAAATTCCGCAAACCAGATCCTTTTAGCAAAATGGCAACCGAATAGGCAATGCATGATTGTTTCAGGTGAACCTGAAACAATTATGTTATATTGTGTTATGCATTTTTTTATTAAAAAAAATAAAGATATTGTTTAGCACCCCCCCTATACTCAAATTCTGGTTTCACCCCTGCCCGTGTTCATGTCTAGTGTAAGTGGTTTCATAAGTATGCTGGTTGAATGTAAGCCTTTAGATATAATATAGTGTTTGCTTAAAATTATAGCGCATCTATTGGGTTAATAATTTGTTGTTTGTTCTTACTTTCTTTGGTTCAAATTTGATGGAATGATTGTAACTTGGGTTTTAATTTTTTCTTTTGGTGGTAAAATGACAGCCAAAACATATTGGAAATGACATGTGGGATGTTGCTATGGAGAGGAGGGACAAGAAGCTTGCTGACCAGGGTGGCAATTAACTTTTTCTTTATGGTAATTTCTTTTACTTTTTTATATGCTTAATGCTTGATTTAATAAACCCTTTCTGCTTATGAATAATCGATTTTATGCTATCTATTTGTGAAACATGCAGCCAACTTTCTTAAATCTACATAATTGTTAGCACTGCATTGTAGTTTGTTAATTACAATATGCTTTACCAGGGTTAACCTTTGATGACCTAATATAATGGAATGTTGTTGGACAATAGTTTAGGAACACTTTTTATAGTATTATGAAAAGGTGTACGAATGGCACGCTTATTGTTCTATATATTGTTAAAGGGGCAAATTCATGAAAAGAAATATAAAAAAAATATGATCTCAATTCTCATGCGAGATGAAAATGCACGCCCTCATACTGATGCATACTTCTTCTTTGAATGAAGAAAGCGATGAAGTTTTACCAGTTTCCTTTACTAAATGAACTCTATTTACACCACATTCAACAAAATTCAAACTAAAACCTCTGACAATCTTAAAGCTAAGAAGGGTCATTTTTGTGGTCTCAGCTATCTATTTATCATAACAACACTTCTGCAATAAGCAGTGTTATCAGAACCAGACCGGACGTTTGGTTGGACCGGAAAAAACCGGACCCGGAAGTCATTCTGGCTTGGTCCATAAAAAAGACCGTACTTGTAATGTAACCGGTCGAAGCCGGGTTTATTAATTGGGTATTGATAAAAAAAAACCAAGTTAACTGTTCAAAAAGACAACTGGATTATTTACGGGAATAGATGGGCTTCTCAAATGTATTTACAAACTTTTTCGCAGAATATCTCTTATCTTCGAACTTTTTCTCTCTTCTTCTCCCCTAAGATTGGATTAACCAAAATATACGATTATTAGAAAAATTAAATGAATTGTGAGAAAGTTTGTGGTTGTGTGTCTCTAAAATGCACTCCACAAGCATGGCAATAGCTTATAATTCAACATTCAGTATTCAAGCAAAACAAGTTAAAGCTCTGTTGGTTCAAATTCTCAACCAAAACCTCTAGATGTATCTCATGTACTTGGTGAATTTGTGTTGGGAATTGATAATTGGAAGGCCAATATTTGATTTACATTTATTTAATGGTGAATGTTCTCAAGGTAGTTTGATAAAATGCTCAAACCAAACTCTTCCTTCTGATTTATGGGATAATGGGTTTATTATGAGTGCAAATGGTGAGAGGCTAAAGATGCAAACACTGCCCACCTGATCGCATAATTAGAAGAGCACTGGAAAGCAAGGTCATAGTGCAATTCAGCTTCTTCGATTGGTATACTATACGTTTAAAATAGCTCGCACAAGTTTTTCCATTAAAGCTAACATATTTCACCTAACACCAATGGACACAGCCTTACTGAGCATCCATAGATTACAGAGAATAACAACTTCAGTTAACATTTATCTCCTATAATATTTCTTTTCTAAATAATTGAAACAAATAAGAGCAATAGCTTGGTGCCTCTGCTAATAACAAACACTTCAGAGATGGAATTACACCAGTTTGAAGAGCGACAAATATTATACTTGAGAAGTTCATTTAACATCTTTTAGGCTTGTACATGGTACAAAGTTAAGAAATAAGAATGTAAGAATGTTACATCCTACTCGGTGGTTCTTATGTAAGCATCATAAAGCATATGCAAATACAAGCATTTTCATGAGAAGTATATATTGTTTTCAGTAGAAGAGAGAAAATGAACACTTTGAAACGGCAGGGACCATACTGGGTGGGAAAGGAGAAGACTATTTGTGTATTTGATGCTTTCTATAATCAGAAGGATCTTACTTAACCTTGATTTGCTACCAGTTTTTTTATGGAGCAGTGTAAACCTCCAAGTTTACACTGACAAGTCAATGGAAAGTTGTGAATTTGGAGTTATTTCTTATTTTTCGGTGCAGGTGGAGGAAGGTGCTTCATCAGTGGATGGAAATAAATGCTCTTTTGGAGACTTCTAGAAACTTTAATGTCATCTTTTCTGCACTTTTGCAAGTTTTAAAACCAGAAGCAATTCTTCGGATTGTTGGTTTCTTTTTATATGTCTCGTTTGAAGCTATCTCAAAATTTGTGTTTGTCTTGCTTGTTGAGCTACATAAAGGACAATAACCTAACATGCTTGAAATTCAAGGTTGATTTGCTCTTGTAATTGTGTTACTAGAAGTTCATTTCTATGCTTCAGTAGATTGCCGGACTTATTGATCCTTAAATAGGGGAGCAGGGTGGGTACACTTAACTACAAGCACTTGTTTTGTCTCACTTAACTATTTGATTGAACCATTAGATTAACTGAATCCTTTGAGAGACCCATTTCTCACTTAACTACAAGCACTTGTTTTGAAGGGAAACAATCAATGTTTTGTCTCAACTGCATGCACTTGCTGAAAAGAAAGAACCATAATAATTGCTACCTGTTGTGCTTTTTTTTTTTTTTTATTTGATTGCTTCATAGAAAATCTGTGTGATTTATGTGTATACTTTGTTCCTTCTATATTTCATCCAAACCGGATATACGGCACCAAAATATCATGAAATAGTGATAAAACGCATGGAGCTTGTAATAAATTTTACAATCTAATGCCTTCTTAGTAAGAGCTAGTTCCTTGTCAACTCACAATAAAAGACAATACGATATTAACTGAAATGTTACCATCGGGAAGATATAGGCACTTGTTTGCTTATGCATCTTTGCAGTTTATATTGAAAATAAACTTACAAAGAGTTTTTAAACACCAAATTTAGAGCTATAGTAGCATTAGCACATACTATCTCAAAAACATTGGATTTTGTAATGCTTGAAAAAATAATTTGCAGTGAATGCTTTTTTTTTTAAAAAAAAACAAAATATAGAAACATTGGATTTTGTAATGCTTTGTTGAGTTATAACACTTCTATATCCCAATTGTTGGATTGAATAATAAAAATAAGATAAAGAATGAGCCTTTGATCTAGTGGCAAAGACAATGTTCTCTGTGTGAGAGATTGTAGGTTCAAAACCCGGAAGAAACAATCTTTGTAGATATTAAATAGTTGAGTGGCTTGACCTCCAACCTTTACTCAAAGAAAAAGAAAAGAAAAAGAAAAATAAATACAGGTGATACATACCAGATAGCAAGACTTACCAAGACGAGCTACATTTTGATATATTTGATAGCTGCTTAGTAGTACTCATGTTATGATATTTATATCAGCCAATCAATATTTGTCCATAAAGTTGTACCCATCTTTTTCAAGGGATTGCGAAAACAAGTGATTCTAGGCACTGACCATTGAGCATCTCTAAGAAAAAAACATCGAGTGTCTGTGTAAAAGAAGTGCTGTAGTTATTTGAGAATTGTTTCTACTAATCTACTTGTTAGAATCTTAAAGCAGTCATTTAATTTAGTAGCTAGAAATGCATGTGCACAATCAAATAGTTTACTCGTGAGTGTACTCGCCCTGCTTCCCTCAGAGAGGCAGTTTTTCTTTCCGTGTCAGATGACAAAAATATTGTACTTTTTTTTTTTAATGTTATCAGATGGTACCATTATTTGGGTCACTAGACATATAATCTCGCAAGTTGGTTGTACTACTAAACCAGATTTTGCTTAGCTGTAATTAATGTTACTGGCACTAATACCAGGGGTATATTGTAATGGTGCAAAACAATTGCCAATGCAATTGAAATGTTGGAAACTTGTTATTGCAAGCGAGTCTCTGTGTAGTGAGAGAGAGAGAGAGTTTAGCAAGTATCCAATATATTTCTTTTCAAGAATGACATACACAAGTTAATACATACATAATGTACAAAAAATAATGTGGGATCCGATCTGTATAATGATGAGGACACAAAATTGACAAGGAACACAAATTACTACAATCAAATACAAAATGAACACACCAAACAATTCTTCTGATTTCTTTCTTTTTCTTTTTCTTTTTGTGAGAGAAAGAGTTTCGTTTGATTTTATATGCATTAGTTGAAAACTATATAATCACGCTGAAGAAAAATCAAGAATCTACAAAATACACACCACATCAAGCTGGTAGAATAGGAAATGGTGATGGTTCCTCTCTCTCCACAACTGGTGTCTCTACATCATACCGATCTAAAGAATTTGCAGTAACCTCACTGGTGGATTCTGGGTTTTGACTTTCGGCAACTGTAGTTAGTTGGGAAGAAGATGGTTCTTGGAAATGGGAAGGCAATTCAAGGTCAATATCGTCATTATCCTCTTCAAAATCCCCTTGCAAAGAGACCACATCATCTGAATTGAATTGATGGAACTCCACAATTTCCCGTAGAAACCGATTTTCCCTTGCGTAAACAGAATTTTCATGCGCCAATCTTGCCTTCTCAGCTAGTAATGTTTCTAATTGTACCCGTATCTGATTTATCAACAAAACAAAATAATTAAACTAACAAAAGGCTTAGAACTTCAAAATATATTATTAGAGGGCTTGTCCTACATAAACCCGAGAAATGATATATGACCTATATAACACTAATACCATTATTCACGAATAATTACACTTTCTTTCCAAATTGTGCAAACTGCCTCTGTTCCCAATTTGGGTGTTTCTGAAGAAACATGGAGAGTAAGGACAAGGGCATATTTACATCAATTCTCACTCTGTAGGGGCAAACATGTAATTTTGAGGTCTTAAAAGGACCAAAATTTGAAATTTTTTTGAAGTAAAGATGTGCTATTTACTGAGCATACCAGATCTTCATCCTCACTGGTTTTCCCCTTCTCACGGCCCTCACGTAATACTCTGTTCTCTTCTTCCAATTGAGAGCACCGCAATTTTGCAAATGCCAGGTCAGCTTTTACTGTTTTCAGCTCTCTCAACAGAAGCTTTGCTTTGGCAGCCATTACATTAGCCATCTAAACAAAATAATCAGACAACACTAAAATTACACATTTTCATACTTTTATTTATTTGGACCTAAATATTAAGGATTGTTTTGTTCTCCTTTTCTGGGAGAAGCTAACTTTCTTTTTATTTTTCTTTCTTGAAACTTCAAGAATGGTATTGAAAAAAGAGGAGGGTTCCAATGCCTCAATTTTTCATGCCTCCACCATGCCTCCATTTTTAAAACTTTAATAACTCAAAATTTAAAACTTAAAAGTCAAAATAAAACCGTTGGATATGATCTACATCATTATATCTATACACGTGTAAAAATTATGACATTTCAATTTTGTTTTGGTTGTCATCAAGAGCTTGTAAAAAACGTACTAATGTGGATAATTTCTAGACGTTGATTTTTCAATTTATTGATTCACATAAAAATAAAATCAAAATGTGATAAATTTTTATGAGCACATAGATAAAATGATATAGATCATATCCAACGGTTTTATTTTGACTTTTAAGTTTTAAATTTTGAGTTATTAAAGTTTTAAAAATGGAGGCATGGTGGAGGCATGAAAAAATGGAGGCATTGGAACCCTCCTCTTGAAAAAATAATAATTGATAACAATGTGCTCAAGTCCTTATTTTTTGAAATAAAACAATATGTTTAAGCTAATAAACTAGATCACAACATTTTGATTTTGAAAAAGAACAAAAGGAATTTGATGAAGCAACAATAAAGAGTGGATTCAGATTCCTAGTATCTCTTACTATCTTTTGAGGAAAAATTAGTATTATTTTTATCTTTCCGATGAACGGGGTTTCCTACTTTTTCTATCTGACATGGGCTTGTCGAGGGGAATTCTGATTGACTGGAAGAAAGTTTTAAATACTAATGGAAAGCTAACTTACCATAAGCACCCTTACCAAGTTCTAATATCAAAATGAAATATGATAATAAAGTAATAATAAAATATTGGTCCACATCGGAATCAAAACCAACACAAAAGAGGGCACCTTACGTCTCGAGAGGCTTTGAGCTGATTCTCTTGCTCTGCGGGGCTCATAGGTGAATTTAAATTCCCTGAGCTTGAATCTACATTTTGTACATTTAAATTCCCTCCTTTTCTTCTGATTTGGAGTTTCTTTGTTTCTTGGATTATATCAGCTGTCCTATTCTCTACCATCGTCAGTCCCTCCTGAGAGGATATGTACAAATACAACTTATAAACATCCAATACGGAAAAGAGAAATCTTGCTTATATGCTCATCAAATTTGTACATTTGCTCCCCATACACCTTTGCACTTGTAATTTAAAAGTACGATCTAAAATACTGTGCCATAACAGGGAGAAGTACAAGATTTAGATAACAACACACATTATAATATTATTTGCAATTACCTCTAGAGCATTCTTTATTTTTCCACCTATGTCTTTCAGTGCTTCAGAGCCTTTCTGAAAAGCCGGGTTATCTTGCTTCTTTAATCTTTCATACGACCAGCGTGACTGAGATGGCTGAAATGTTTTACAAAACAAACAAATCCCCTAAATAAATTTCTATAAAATCTCTGTCAAAACTTTTTTTTTTGTCAATATATGATATATCAGATAAGAAACCAGGTTTTAATCTCCATTCCTAACAATTTCGGTAATTGCAAATTTAATCACTGAAGCTCAAACAGAGGTGGAACACAAGTTATAATATTTCTGAAACTAATAAAATCTCACCTGAGTGGAGTCATCGACTGGCTGAGGTAGTTCATCATCCTTTTGCGGATTCCCATTTTCGTCTAGCATGGATTTAGCTTTTCTAGCCAAAACACCCCAAAATCCATTCTTTTGCTCGTTGTCGTTCAAACTTTTTATTGAAGTGTATTCATGTGTATCGACAGCTTGCACCTAATTATTGCATGTATTTTAGTACAATGAGAGATCACATAATCTTAATTTTCTTATGATGACATCAAACTGAAAAATGTTCAACCTTTATTCAGCATCCAATGTTTTTAAAATGTTACTGGTACAAATTAAATGTTACTAAATTCTATATTTCTATTCCATATCCATAAAAAAAAACATCTAAGCATGTATCTACGCCCCAATTGACCTGATTATCAATGCCGAGTCAGCATTCACATAGCAGCCCGTTTAACATTTCGTGAAAAAAAAAAAGAATAATCGATGTTGAAAAAAAGTACTTTCGAAAAAATGTTAAGATTAATGGTACCTGGTTTTGATTAATCCCGCGATCAGAGGAGGCTGTGAACGCGGCGTCAGCGTAAGCCGAAGAGAGGGATGAATCACGGTGCAAGGCGGAGGCGCGGATAGCCTGAGCGGCGAGCGATGACGTGGACGAATCGCTATCGTCCGTACGATCTCTGTACGATCGATAATCGTCGACGAAGGTGGCCGATCGCGTCATCACTTGCTTCCTCCGGTACGCCATGGATTCAATTTAATTGAATTAAACGAATTTAATTTTCGTCGATTATTCTCCTCTTGGTTCGTTGGAAAATTTTCGCGCAAATTTGGATGTTAAAAATGTGTCTAATATTTCCCTTTTTTTTCTTTTCCTAATTTTTTGAGTAATCAACGGTTTGCTGTTTTTTCTTGTTCCTTGGTTGCATCTCCCCGCTTTCTTTGCAATCAATATATTTTGGATACTCTTGGAGCACAGATGTATAGAAAAAGAGGATAAAACAGCAAAGCATACGATTTATGCGCTGTATGAAGCTAATTCCGAGTTCAATGGCTTTGTGAGGAACAAGGTGCTATGTTCCGAGTGCAGGTAATCTGTTGTTACTTTGTTTAGCCCGAGTTTGCGTGGTGGCGTACTTTGTCCAAATCAGAGCAGAGCCACCTTTTCTTTTTCTTTTTTTTTGAACCTGCGATACCATTGCATTACCATTATTCAATATATTTAACTACCGTACGATCTATCTGGCTTAATTCAGATCGTACGATTTGATAAGGGGTGAATTTCTGATTTAATAGTAACCGTTCGAATTTTATCCATCGAGGAGATCAAATAATGGCACTTTCATATATGAGTAGCGGATGCAAATTGGGTTGTCATACACATTATATTCTCTTCGGATAAAAGAAGAAAATAATAGGAATTTGGATCCCTAAGTACCTGAGGTGCAATTAGTAAATCTGGACCGTGCGTTCTTTTAACCTAGCATGAATCTCAAAACAGATTCTTTATAGTTTCTGTAAGAACTGGATTGAGTTTGGCTCGGCTGGAATTAATCTGGACCGTCTATTTATATAGATTGTATCTCACATATCTTGAGGATACGGACTGGAAAATTTAGATCTCCAGATAGCTGAGGTGCAATAAGTAAATCTGAACTATTTATTTAACTTGGCACGAATCTCAAAGCTGATATCTTACAGTTTTTGTAAATATCAGATTGAATTTGTACACTTTATAGAAATTTTAGAATAACTAGTAAAATTACAACCATTATGGAAGGTTAATTTTTCATAATCATATATATATATATATATATATGTCTTTTATCTTATGTTCCATTTTTTTTCATATACATGATTTCAAAATGGATATTGAATAAAATAGTTTTTCTACAGTATGTTCCATTGTATTTGTGGACTGGAAGTGAATATAAAAATGATCAGAAAAGGACTTTAATTAATCAAATAAAATATGTTTTACTAGGGGTTATGTTATTTTCAAAAGTAATCTAATAAATATTTGTACAAGTATTAATTACGACATATTTGATGTCGAAAAGTTATCTAGCTTTGACGATTTAATCGTTTTAAATTAGTACGGAATAAATAAAAACATCTTATGCAAACAACAAGTAGTTAATTAAGAATGCATATTATTAGCGGTTATGCTAAGTAAAATATATTTATAAATTTCAAATTAATCTATAATAAATATTTGTCCATGTATTAGCTACACTTGAAGTATATATAACTGCTAGCTTAGTGACTTAATCACTTGAATTTACAACATACTTTTTTGGAATGCATGGAACAAGTTGTAAATTAAATATTTAATGTTATATATGATGCAATAAAATCGATTTATATTTTCGAAATTTATCTAACAAATATTTATACACGTATGAAATTATCTCTCCTCTTATATTAAGCATGTAGATGTTCTCATCCATCAAAGGCTGTGATTTAATTCGCTAGATTTTAAATGGTTAAGATAAAAATATTGTACAATTGTAATTTTATGTGGCACTGTATTGACATTTATTGTATTGAAGTCTGTATTAGTTCTATGAACACTCACCACACTAATTTTTCTCTTTACAATGTCTTTATGTGAATGTTGCATAAAAAACAATTAATTAATAATATTTCTTTCTTTCTTTCTTTTTAATGTTATTGATTACAACAAAATAAGAAAATATTAGCATGTTTGCTCACTAAATATTGATTACCTTCTTATTTAACGGAGAGGCAAAGACAAAATAGTTTATTTCATCATTGAATAAAGAGAAATTATAAAAAGACAAATATTGTTAAAAATGAAAATAGTTGATTTGATTTGTTTCTATTTTTTATATTTACGGTTTGAATTTTGAACCCGAAACAAAGCATAAACAAAATACTAGTATTTAAAATATAAGTGTTAATTTCATTTAATTCTTTTAAATGAGTTGAGAGTTAATTATAAAATTAATCAGTTATGGATGCATACATACAATATGGTATCAAATTCTATGCTCGTATTTGTAACAATATGCAAAATACAAATATAAAATAAATAATTGAAAGAAATATACGAAACATTTGATTTTATTTTTCATTATTTTCAGAGGTAAAATTTAAAGTGAAGTATCATTGTACATAATAAATTAACAAGATAAGTATTTCAATGTGAATAACTACGATACACTCTAAGTATCAAATTGACTGATATAAAGTGCATGTTACTAAATTGAAATTTCTAAAATATTTAGAAATTAGTATTCAAACGTTTGAGATAGAAATCATATGGATACAAAATTTATAATTGAAACCTTGCAATATTATTAGTCCTTGTTTAGTTATTTTTGGACCTATTGACAAAATTGGAAACTTAAGGGTTTAATAGTAAGATGGAATTAATTTACTAAGGCATGTGGGACCCGCATATTTTCATTCTTATCTTCTCATTTGCTTCTCTTTTTCCTGCCTCTACGTCTCTCTCTCTCTGAACTCTTCCAATTTGCTATTTTGTTTCTCTCTTCGCAAGACAACAGAGAGAAGCCTCTTTCTCTGACGGCTTGAACACCTTATGATTGGATTGGTGGTTTCTCTTTGTTGTTGCTTTCTGAATTCAACGTTGGTATTGGGTATCTCCTTGTCCCTTCCTGTATTGTTCTCTTTAATTCGGTTTATGGTTTTAAGAAAAGTGATTAAATGAATTTGAAGTATACAACCTAAACTTTGTGATGAGTTCATAGCAAAATTGCTTAATAGTGTTCTAATTGATTGCTTGAGGCCTCTCTATAACCTTTAAAGCTTATAATCAGATTTGAACAAAATAACTTATTTTATTATGTTACCTCGTTTTCTTGTTTGTGCTGGCTTACATTGATGGGATGTAGGGGGTTCGTGAGATTGATTGAATTCCTGAGCTTGAATTGTGAGTTTAAATTATAGCGGTACCTTTCGGTATCAAGCTCCATTTACCTTATTGGGGTTATTTTAGTTCCTAATTTCTAACGTGTTGTTAAGTAGTTTGTGGAGTATTGAAGCCATATGAAAACAGGTACCTATCCGTACCAGTTTAAAGGGTTTACTGGTACACCTATCTAAACTTTCAAGGACTTGATTTTAAGAGAAATAGAATGATAAGGTGTAATTTACAAAAATACTAATAACTAGTAAATAAAATCTAATAGAGGGGCCTTGGTGAAAATTGACATATAGAAAAGGCAGTTGTAAAATAAAATCTAATAGAGGGGCCTTGGTGAAAATTGACATATAGAAAAGGCAGTTGTAAAAGTTTTATGGAACTTGATTACTCAAATTAAGATGGGCTTTAGGCTTGGCTGAAACAAATTAATTGGATTTTTGGACATGTAAATATTAAAGAAGAAACTGAATAATTATCTTAGCTTAATTGGACCCTGACTTGAAAAAGAATATGAAAATGCAAATTTGGACTTTGATCTTGATTATTTGGATACTTGGACTGTTGGACTATTTGACTATAACTTAGTTAATTGGATTGGATTCAAATCTAGACTTTGAACTAAAACCAAATTGAAATAAAAAAAAAAAAGATTAACAAAATGATTTAATAATTGATCAAAAGATGTCATTAGTTGAAATGGATACGGTTGGAGTGTCTTATAGAAGTGTCTTAATTATATGTATAAGAATTTAACCGATATCACACAGGGTACCGCATGACATCGAAACTAAATATAAATATTAATTAGAATTGTATATTATTGTTAACGTAGGCATAATTATGAAAATGACTGATGAGACAGAATGTTCAGGAGGAAAAGACTATTGGTGACCTCACATGTTGCCCTACAATATCAGGTGCGCGGTTATTGGATTAGTCTGAGATTCATGACTAAGAATTAAATCGTAACTCGCTGTGCATTTTGAATATTTGATTGACTGTATTGATTGAATTATTGCATCATATGCATAGCCCATTACAATTGAAACTAAATTACAGGTAAGTCTGTTGACTGTCATGTTGATATTGTTTATCGATTGATTAATTCTAATTGAAATCTGATTGATTGAAACCACAGTGATTGAATTGATTGAATATTGAATAATGTAATCCTTGAACCTCCATATAGTGGAGAAAAATGATTAATATATTGTAAAGTCTAGCTAGATACTAGACTTTACTCCATGACCCTTATGCGCATATGGTGAATGGCTCCAACTGAACCCAGTACCGGTTGGGTAGGGGATACTGAATAAATATGAATTGTAACTGTAAGACTAATGAACTGTGGTATCTGTCTTATCATTGATTTTCTTTCTGACAGTATTGTGATATTGATTTCGTATTGTTTCTGTTAACCAATTGTCAGGATAGTTAGAACTGTCTTATCATTGATTTTCTTTCCGATAATGACAGTATTGAGATATTGATTATGTATTGTTTCTGTTAACCAATTGTCAGGATAGTTAGAATAGTATAAGCCATAACACGACATATACATATTGTATCTGTCAGTGTTACCAGACTAGAATTGTAAAGTTAAGAAACCAGACGTTACCAGACTTTATGGTTTAAAAGATTTTGACACAAACTATTTATTCTGATAAGATTTTTAGAGTTCTGATTTATTTATGTAATTTTTGTTGTTCAATTGGATACTGTTACTGAGCATTTGCATTCGTTATTATGAAATGAACTGTTAATTTCTCGTGCGGAGATTTCATTCTGAATATAGATTTCCTTCGAATCAAATAACCTAAATGGCAATTAGCACTGAGAAATAATTTATTATTTCTCACGCGTTTTCCCTTGTGGGATTCACAGGTTTGTTAGACGAAGAGCGAAAAACGCTTTTAGGACAATAGTTGACAGCAGAGACACCTAAAGGTATGAGATTTGGGATTATTTTATCTGACATGGTGCAGAGAGTATTTCTCTAGCATTATCCACTGTAAAATATCAGATAATTATTGTAAATAAATTGGGATGTGGGAAAATAATGGATGCTATTAGCAATGCATAAAAAGATCCATGTCTTATATTACGTATATTGAATGGTAAATAGACGCGGTAAAATTGTTGCACCTCCGGATCGGGGGTGTGACAGTATTTGGGTTCTACTTGTCTAAAAACTCTGACATTACACTAGTGGAAAATGTACATTTAGTATCGGCACATCAGGGTTAGACATAGCATAAAAGAGATACTAATATATCTCTGGATCGGGCAAATTAAAAGGCCGACCTTGAAAGTAGGTATCAGGATCGGACGGCATTAAAGACCCGTTCTTGATAGGCCAGAACATATCAGGAACGGCTGTTTATAAACAACCGTTCTTGATAGTGACTTATCAGGATCGGCTGTTTATAAACGACCATTCTTGATAGTCCAGACCATTTTAGGAATGGCTTCTCACTATTAATCGATCATGATATAGTTATATTAAGAACAGTTATTTATATAACCGATCCTAATACTCCCCGGCCTTTCCCTTCCAGTGTGTTGTGCGGTTTTTTAGTTCATAACCTAAGTTTTTTGACGGCTGGGCTATCTAATCTTTCTTTACACGATTTTTTCTTCAATTGATGATGTATCTCACTTGATGGTTGATTGAGGTAATAAAGTATATAACTCCTACTGTTGGTTGATCTTCTTTTTGAATTATATCTTACTTGATTGTTGATTTTTGCATATGAAATATATATCAAAATTGAAAGACTCTCTATTGTTTGAATTAGATCAAATCCTTTGTATAGAATTTAGGAGATATTCTCATAAGCATTCCATTGAAAAATTTTCAATTATATGATTTTCTAGCTATTTTAAATGATTTTCCAAAGTTTGTTAACTCAAAAAATAAAAAATTTCAGAAAATTGCTTGCTGTCCCCAAACTATAACCCTATGTAAATTGTACTTTAAAAATAGCTCTCTACTTAGAAAAATTCTAAAAGTTCACATACAAGTAGATTGTAATGCTAGATGAATTTTCATATAAAAAAAACATAAAATCTGGTTTTGTAGATTGGTTATTATTGAGAGATTTGGTGCTACGATCTCTTCATGTCACTCGATCCGACATCCAAAAAAATTGTAAGTATAATATAAAACTCATGTTTAATTTTGAGCATGGATGTGTATTATGATAAATGTATGTAGTTAATTAAAATGTATATATAGTTGGTAGGTATCAAGGCGCTTGCAGAGTAAGTTTTTCAAACTTGAATTTTATGTATTACATTTTAAATTGTAAAATGTTAAATATCTTTTGTAAGTACTGATTATTCACTGTAATAATATTTTAACAACCACTTCCGAAAGGATAGGCGTTATGGAAGACCTAGAAAAAATGTTAACTTGAAGGTTACAAATTGCAAGGTAATAGTTATTAGTGAAACTGGAATTTATTTGAAAATTGCAGAGTTGAAGGTTATTAATTAGTTATTGGGACTTAGCTGCATAAATTGGTGATGGTTATAAATCTGGTTATAGGAAAAATTGCTAAGTTGAAGCCTCAATCGACTTAGCTAAAAAAATGGTGACATCTGGTCATAAATCTGGTTATAGGGACTTAGCTGCACTTTGTGCTTGGCTGGTTGTGCTTTTGTGCTGACTGTGTTGTCCCTTTTTCCTTTCTTTTTCTTTCTCTTGTGACCTGATGCTAGAACATTTGCCGGTACTAGCTTTGCGGCTGTCTCTCTTGTATTGGCTCTTTGATGCTGGTTGTGGGTCCCTTCCCCTCTATAATATAGAAAATAAGTAAAATCTAGCAAAATGCTGGATGCGTGGACTAGTTTTCTTGAAATTAGGTAACTACTACAATTAATCCTCATAATCGTACAATCACATAGTTTGCGGTGTCTCTCTTAAATATGATTGTTGTTTAATACAGTGTCCGTCTTGAAAGATTGGGAATGTGAATATTATGTCATATTGTTTGTGCATGACATAATAACTCACTTCCTCAATATTTTTCTGAGCTTAAAGGTATGCATATTCAATATTGCCTTCAAAAATACGTAATTAAAATTGTAATTGTGCTCTTCTATCATTTAAAAAATGCAGGAGTTCCTCAAAAGTTACAACAAAGCAAACATCGGCTACATCCGATGTGGGGTAAATTTTTCTTGAAAGAAGTATTAGTGAAAAAAAGTAAAACAATTTAGGATGTGTTATTTTGTAATAATTTAGGATTATTATAGTTTGGTGAACTTGAACTTATTTAATTTTAAGTATTTGTTGATATTTATTTCAGATTGTTACATTTCAGACTGGTTTGTTTCATATCTTGATGCTTGTTTCATATATAGGCTAGCAAAAATATATGGTAGCTGGTTAAATATTAAAATTATTTTTTTAAAATAAAAAACAATTCAGGATCGGTTGTTAATTAAAAGGCCGATCTTGATTAGAGAATCATGATCGGCTAATTAATAAGAAAATCGTTCTTGATTATTGCAATCAGTATCGGCTGTAATTAAAAGGTCGTTCCTGATTATCAATATCAGTATCGGCTGTTAATTAAAAAGTCGTTACTGATTATTAAAATTAGTATCAGCTAATACCAAATGACCGTTTCTGATTAGAGAATCAGTATCGGCTATCCGACCGATCCTGATTGGTGGTATCATCAGTAACGCCTGAATCAGTATCGCACGTAGGTCCGTTCCTGATGCCTGCCTTATCTAATCTAAGCAATATCTATTGAGTGAGGCTACGGTGCTATGCATAACACGGATTGGTCCGTGCTACGGCTCAATATTTGAGTTTTCATAATCCTAACGGTCGATCCAAACCGTTCAACATGATTATAAAATGAATATGTACTTGCAAACCAAATTTTATATTTTTTCAAATTTGTTTACTATTTTTTTAGATAGGTAGAGAATCACTGTTTTTGGATGGTCCAGAATTTTCAGATCAAGTGATTTTCTACCTATCTAAAAAAATAGTAAAAAAGTTCGAAAAAATGTAAAATTTGGTTTGCAAGTACATATTAATTTTATAATCATGTTGAACAGTTTGGATCGACCGTTAGAATTTTGAAAACTCAAATATTAAGTCGTAGCACGGACCAAACCGTGCTATGCATAGTACCGTAGCCTCACTCATATCTATTTCTTCTCTACTAGTGTTAGTAATTCTATATATATGAGCCGCCGCGCTATGGCCTGATCTAATCTAAGCAATATCTATTTCTTCTCCTTCATACTTTCGTCCTATTACCCCATCAAATTCAGATTCTGTTTTCTTCACAGTTGAGAAAAGAATCAACCACGCAAGGTTTCTGGCGGATCGGACGCCACAGACGATGAAGACTTTCAACCTGCGTCAGGGAATCCATCATTTTGAGTCTGCACGAATCAACCTGGGATTTGATTCATTGCTAGCTGCCAGCTGGTGTCTCGTTCTATTGGTAAATCTTGCTCATCATCAGATCGAACCAACGCCAAAACCTCATGAAGCCTGGCCGGTTGACACCTCAGCAGAACTCAAAGAACCTCGGAATCTCACCGTCAATCTTAGGTATTTCTCTTCACCACCTCTTCCTCTCCGTGCCCTCGATCTGGACTAGCCACAAGGGGCCGATCTGTCAAGTTCTACGATGAAAGCCATTCTGTTGCTCCGTCTGAGGAATTTTCTTTCAGGGGGTAAGTTAGAGTATTTCAAAGTTCCAAGTAGTTAGTACTTACAATATTTACAACAACTAAATGATTTCAGTATACTGTTAAAAACTTAAAAGCTGACACATATCTATGAGTTCAATTAATTTGCTTCTGTTTTTGTTTCCACTTTAACCAGTTCTCTAAAACTAGCTAGTCTTGCTTTTTCCAATTTCCAAGGTTAGTTCATTATAAATTAAGATTGGACTTTGATTCAGGCTTCCTAAGGTTGTATATTTCATTATTTCCTCCAAAAAAACAAGCATGTCTCTTTTTTATATGCATCTGTACCTTTCATCTTACTTCTCACCTATATATATTATTTCTTGTTATATATATATTTCCATATATTCTTTATCATTAGGCAAGCTCTCCTTAATTTTATCTAATTTTTATGTCATTTAGAATCAACAAATGGTGCAAGGGGCTGGGGCTGGGGCTTCTAATATAAATTGTTTGTTGTAGCATTTATGGATACAGTGAGGGAAGCTAGAGTGAGCTTCCTTCAGCCCACTCATGGATGTGTGTTGGATTTGAATTAGCTGCCGACTCATTGATTCAAACACTCAGTGAACAAAACAAAGAAGCAAGTAGTTTTTAGCTATAGCAATGCTAGCTGAGTGTATGAGTGAATGATGCGGGAGCAAATTCTCTCCTTCCCATTCTATGCTTGGACTGAAGGGAGCTCCCTCTTTCTTTTTCATTCTTTAGTGACTAAAACAAATATGGCTTATCAATTTCATTTGTAGAAAGAATATAATTTCTATCCCAAACAACCAACAAAATTAGAGTGGATGATTTTTTTTCAAAGAAAAAGTAACCTTCTTTAATTTGCAGTTACTCTTCTGGATCCTGCTTGAAGTAATTGTGATATTCTCTTCTTCTTTTTTATGATTTATAGTTACCATTTTGTTCTTTCCATTATACACAGGTCACAGGATAATTGATTATATCTTCATTATTTATGTATGATTAACCTTCAAAGAGAGTGGTAAGATAGTTCTATTTGTTTTTTTTCTTTCTTTTTGCTTCGGGAAGGCGGATTAAGGAGACAATTTAGCCATTAATGAGCGGCTGGAAATCTTAATATAATTTGTTGAGGCAGAAAATAACCTAATTTTGTTTCTTTTATGTGAAAAAAGATCAGGGTTCTAAATAGCTAGTT
Source organism: Carex parvula (assembly GCA_025461045.1). Lineage (NCBI taxonomy): Eukaryota > Viridiplantae > Streptophyta > Magnoliopsida > Poales > Cyperaceae > Carex > Carex parvula. The sequence goes on along the minus strand of JAJGRW010000132.1, from coordinate 29,688 downwards.
ATAGCTTTTTCCCATCAGCCGCTTTCCTTTTATCAGGATTCTAAATAGCTAGATATAGTTGCGCTATAGCCTTTTCGGACTTTAAAAGCGATGAAGTGATAATCGCTATACAACCTTGAAAAAAATCATTCATTAGGAAAATTGAAATGCTTTTCATGAGTTGCCACAATTTCTTCTTTGGCTCTTTTTCAGATAAGTTTTTGTTTCATGATTTCTGGAGGCACTTTATACGGTGATTTGTTGAACATTTTGTTCCATCTTTTGGTTTTGCTATATATATACGCGCGTTATCATATGTTGCCACAACTTATTTGACAGTATATAAGTCTGTATATGAAGAAGAGACCTTTTTCCCTTTTATTTATCAAAACAATTTTGAATAGACAAGCTCGGGAATATATTAATAGGAAATTAAATAATTAAATCTATCCGGAGATGTAGAGCTAGGTCATATGGTTATTTGACCTTTATTTTTTTTTTCCTGGTCACCCATGTTTTTCTTTTAATTTATCAAATTTAGAATCCTTTTAAGTTTCTTTATTTAGTTTGAGTTCTCTTTAATTGGAAAGCAAGGATATATATTAATTTAGTATAATTTCTCTTTACATGATATATCATTTTACTTGTCACTCAGTCTCTCTCATTATGTGGTATTTTTCCTTTGTTAGTACATGTGATATCTTGCCTCCTAATTAGTTTCTTTCTCAATCTGTTGTTTATGTCCACTAAAAAATTCGCTAAAAAAAAAAAAAAAAAATTTGTAGGCCTATGTATAGCCTTTTTGGTAGTTTGATCTGAGAAGCTTCAGTAAGGACACATGATTCCGCTGCTTTTTAATAGTTAAAGTACAAAAAGTACAACACGTTAATATTATAATGGAAAATGTGTTTAGTCCATTAAGTTTTCATCTTAATATCCACTAAGTCTAAATGTGCTCGTATCTAGTTTTTTTAATTAACAAATATTTTATACATGTAACATTTATTAGTTACTTTCAACATATAATATAATAATTAAAAAATGACATATGATTATGTGTTTTTAACTTCAAAATTAGTTATAACAGAACTATTATTCTTGTAAACCATTAACAACTTTCTTTTGATATTTTTTTATTATGTTTAAATTTATATATTTATAATTGTCAAGACATGCTTGTTAATGATATAAAAGTGCAATGATGGCAAGACATGTCTTGAGATATGTGAATATGTGTTAAAAGAAATTAGCTAATTAAGTGTTAATAAGAAATTTTTCTGGAAAGTAAACACAGCTCAAATTTAGTATTAATTAGAAATCTGTGAAATTGGTAAAATATATTTGAGATTGAGCTAATTTACATAAACTGTTACAACGGTTAAGATAGCGTTACAACGGAACAATTCATATTCTGAAATCCACAGAGAAATTGATTTATTTTGTTACAACGGTCAATTAAACGTTACAACTGAATAAATTAATTTTGGACCTCAAAACTTCCAGAGAGGTCCGTTGTAGCAACCGTTGTAACGCTTGACAAGCGTTAGGGTTTCCAGCTCAGCCAAACCCACTAACTGGGGCTAACCGTTACAACGCTTATTCAAGCGTTGCAACGGTTGATGCCAGTTACCTTATTTTGTTTCTCTCTCTATAAATAGAAGCAAAATCTAGGTTTGAGGGAACAATCTAGCCGCCCCCAATTGTAATATTTCGTATTCTTTTTTCAGATATATAATCCTCCATGGTTGCTCATGCACAAAACTTCAATATCTTTACAACAATCTCAAGCATACTCCACCAAACTCAATCTTGTGTAAAAATTAGAGTGATTTGTGTGAGATCTCTTGTTTGTTTCAAACACTTGAGCCTTTAGTGCTCGTGAGCCAATTCTGTGCTTGGGGCGTGTGACTTCCCAAAATTTGTAAGGGCTCATCGGTTCCACCTTGTACTCCTTTCTCATTGGGTAAAGAAAGGCACGCCATCAAGAAGGTCGCGAAGCCCCGGAGACGTAGGCGTTAGTGCCGAACTCTGTAAACAACTCTCGTGTCAAGTGTTTCTTAACTCTTCTATTTACTTTACGCACACTTGCTTAGTTTAATACTAATCTAATCTAATATTATATTTATTTAATACTAATAAAATATTTTATTTAATACTAATTTAATATTTAAACTAACTCTAATTGAGAGTAATAAAATAGTTTATTAATATTATTAACCCCACTAGCTCTATTCTTGCTAACCCACTATTCCTATGGGTTAGTAAAATAGAGCTATTTGCTAACCCAATTTGCTAATTTGTGTTTGAATCACTAAGGTTTGAGAATAGTAGAGCTAACCTAAGATTAGCTCTATTTTTTATCATCCAAACAAACGCACCCTAAGTGTTTAAATTTTCACATGCGCTGCCATCAAAACTATGGCAAAATCGCTACGGGCTTTCAACCAAAAAAAAAAACTATGGCAAAATTCATTAACCGTGCGATCAAGATCTAACAATTCATATTATAATGGAATCTGTTAAAAGCTATATCGGCCCTTCAAATTTGAATCTGGACTCCTACAGTAGCTGTATCATTTCTTTATAGATTTGTTTTCATCACAGTTCCCTATATATGCCTTTCCTTTAGACATTGTACTTGATAATAGTAGACCTTGTATTATCTTATATTAGAATTTCCCGCTTATTAATAGATTACTCATTTCTCAATGCAAACAATTTTGTGCAAGTACCAACAATGTTGTTGTTTAATACCTACTTTTTAGGGTTTATTGGAAATGATTCCATCAATAGCATAGTATAATATTTTCTTTTTTCTAACAGAGGATCTTGACTTAAAATACTCGACATATCACATGCTTTGGTAAGGTCCTTAGACCTTACCAAATATAGCCCAATCCTTGTAAGGCCATGTGTCTGACACGAAGACTATACCTTATAAAATGCCATTTCTGGAAAAAAAAAATTCATACCACCTATGTGTATTATTGTGGTCCATGTATCCTTTCTGGTAATAAATGTTTAGTATATTGTATAACATATGTTTTCTCTGCTTATTGTAATCTTATTTAACATTTTAGGTTTTCCTTTTCATGTGGATAATATATACTTCATGAAGAGTTTGTACTGTAGAGAAAACCCATTATATAGAGATACTAATTCTCATGAAATTATTTTTATAGAGTCACAGAGATACTCTCAAATGGTTCTTGTACTATTATCTTTCAAAAGAAAAGGGAGAGAAATGATTGCTCTAGTTTTATGTTTGGTATCAGATGTACTTACTGTTCGCCTTAGATAACACCTTATAATGGGATTAACCTACAGTTAGGCATGAGGGTTTGGCTATAACTTTATAATATATATAGAGCTGTGCATGCGCTTTACAAAAGAAAAAAAAAAAAACTAGACAAGATTTGGTGGGTGTCACTTTTCTTGTGTTCAAATCTAAAGGTGAGACAAATAAAGGTTGTAACATCCAATCAGTTCCTTAAAGCACTTTTTCCCTCTAATTCTTTTTTCAAGTTCTAGAACACAGTATGTTCTTGTTACATTTTGCATAGTTTGTTTTGATTTTTTGTGTTTCCCATGTCATGCATTAAGTGACTGGGTGTCTGCCCATACGGCTAATATATATTTGCTAGAAATGCTTTAATGAGAAAAGCAACCCCTCCAGTAGAAAATATATTTATATAAAGATAATTGCTAACATATAATATATACATAGGAGTAGAACTAGAGTGTTCTTAAGTTTACCAAGTCTCTTTGTAACTCAACTTTAAAATTAGTTTTAAACAACGAATATGAATTTGAAAGCCATCTACCTTACGAGTGATGTCTACATTCAAAAATTTTAAACTTTCAAATTAATTTTGTATAGAGTCAAGTGGTAAAAAAACGTTAAAAAAAATGAATACATTAAAATAAATTTATAAACCTTTTAATTTTGACTGCTTGATTTTTTACTTAATTAATTTGAAAGTTTAATTTTTTTGCATGTAGATGCATCACTCGTAAGGTAGATGAGTTTCAATAGCTTGGATTCGCCGTTTGAAGCCAAGCTAACATGTTTTAGAGTTGAGTTTATAAAAAAGCTTGGTGAACTTAAGAACACCCTAGTTCTAACCTACAGTGCGTTGCTAGCGGCTTTATTCGCTAGGTGATTTGTAATATAGGAGCATGATATTGAGTTAGGGTCGTGTTTGTAAAATATCACTTGTAAATAATTTTGCTATCAATATATTGTTTTTCGTTTTTGTGCTGTTTAGTTAAGGGATAATCTTTTGGCTAAGCTGGCCGTGATGGTATATGATGTCCCCTGAACGTTATATAGACTATTATGTTTTTCCTATATGTCGAAATTTCGCGAAATCGTTCCTCAGTACCGATATTTTTTAATTAAAATTCCTATTAATAAAAATTTCAGTAAGTTCTTTGGTGAGCTTAACTTTAAAATTTATTAGAATGACTTGAAACAACGAAATTCAAACCGTTGAAAGGTTTCATGAGTGATGCATTTACATGTAAATTTATAAATTTTCGACTTAATTTAGTATAAAGTTATGCGGTAAAAAAAAAGATTTATAAATTAATTTTAATGCGTTCATTTTTCATCAATTTTTGACTGTTTGACTTTATATACTAAATTAATTTAAAAATTTGTAAATTTAAATACATCACTTGTGAAGTAGATATCATTCCCAACAACTTAGATTCGTTGTTTGAAGTCAATTCGATATGTTTTGAAGTTAAGCTCACAAAGATCGAACTTGGTGAACTTAAGAACACGTACCCTAGTTCTACTCTGCATATATATTTACAAGAATATATTGATAACAATATAAATACATGTTTAATTATATATAAAATCATTTTGATAATAATATATTTGAACAACCTTCCCGCTACTCAATAAAAGGCCCATGTTATTTCCAATAAACATTAAAATAGTGAATCGGTTGATACACTAACACTGGCACCATCAAACCCAGGTGGGTAATTGGTATTAGATATAAAATCATCTCCAAATATCATAGCACCGGCAGCTAATGCTCCAGCACCTAGACCCATGCCAAAACCAGGCCGGCTATTCGTCCCGGTAGGTCTACTCGGTGCCACATTTATGTAACTTTCCGGTACTGCAGCTGGTCCCTGGTACGATGGTCCTGTTGTACCAGCATTATATGGTGGCGTTTGAAATGGAGGCTGGTAACCCGTTTGAAATGGATGAGTTGGTTGCTTTGGGATGTTATGCGGGGTTGATGTTTGCGAGCTTGCGTGTGGTTGTGACGGGTACGTGTAGACCGGGCCATCTTCTATTGCTAGTGTTATGCCAACTTGATCTGAGTGTGTAATGCCTTCTATTGGACCTGTAATTCTGTGCTAAAATTTGTTAAAAAATTGTACACTTATTCTTAATTTGTTTTAGAAGATATCTATATATGCGATTCATTAATTGATGTATTACAACAAGTTTTGAGGCATGGCAATTTTAACTTGAGATTGAAGTATCACATCTAGGTTCTTTGCATTAGTTCCAAAATATCTGCTAAAGAACTCTGTTAGTGTATCAACAGTTGAGGTTATACTATCTTCTGAGGTTATACTATTTCTTAATACAAAATTCTTACTGTTCATCATATTTCATCTCTCTCAAAATTCATTAGTATATATCTTCTGTTTTTATTTTCTATATTAACTTATAAATAAAATTAGCAAACAACATGCACAAACACTGCAATTATAGTATTAATTTAATTATAAATTTAAATTTTATGACCTGAATTGAAGGTAGTGCCCGGTTCTTTATTAGAAATTAGAACAGAAACATCAACAAACCCTTTAGGCTTTCCAGAGTTTCTCTCTCTTAACTGAAAGCTTGCGGTTTCTTCAAATTCAGATCTTGTTTTCTCTCTGTCATCTGTATATTTATCCAGGAACTCTTGCAGCTTAACAGTTGCAACTCCATGTAGCCGCTCTTGTAAAAATATAGGCTCTCTTCTGTACACCTCGATTGTCAGTATCATTCGTTCCAATTTAGTATCGGTTTGGTCGACCGAAATTGAAAATTTGGTTTTCCATGTAGGGTTTGGGCTTCCTGACGCATCGATCTTTGTGCAGTATTTGTTGTCAGGCTCCAACCAGCCAACTGAAAACCACTGGGGTTTGAGAAGAGAGGATTTTCGACTGAGACCGCGTGCAGATATGATGCAAATTTCAACAAAGATTTTTTTCATGGTTTTTTTTTTTTTAAACTCTTTTCAAAGATCAACTGATCTGTTAGCGTTTTGCTTTTTTTTGTTCTCGTCTTTCAAGTTTCAAGAATGAGATTAAAAGTTTAAAACAAGGGTATATGAGAAGGATTGCTTTACTTGGAGAAAAGAGATTCTGTGTGCCATCATTGGATAGTTGAAGCTATCTTAAAGGAATATGAAAGCATTGAAGGTTTCATAAATCATAAAGCAAAGTATATAGAATCTTTTGTTTGGTTAGTTGACAAGTGTGGTTTAATTTAAAATAGCTCTATAAACAGTGGCAGAGCAATCAGTGTAGGCAACCTGAATTTTGAAAACCAAATATAACTCTATGTATAATGATTATTACCTGCTTTTGGAAAAAAAAAAATTGTGTCTGAATTAATTAATTAATTCACTGCAGTTTACAACCCGCTATTTGTATCAATAAAAGATTTTGCCTACTCTTGATAATAATTTTGACTACACCCTTGTCTATAAAGCTTAATTTTACTTATAGCTGAAACAATTGTTTTATTTTTTTAGCAGAAGCATAATAATAGAAATAAACTGATAATTTTAAGGTAATTATGTCGGTTCACAAACGGAAAGAAATTCTACCTACAATCAGTAGCATGAGAAACAGAACAATAGTAAGTAATTTACTTGGAATATTAAAGCCCAAGACCATTTTGAAACTCCTCAAAAGATCCGGTACCAATACCACAAAAAAGCCTCGGTAATATATATATATATTTTTTGTGGGGAAAAATTCCTATAGGCTTTTAATTTTGATGAAAAATCATTGTATAAATTGCCTTTGGAATAGGGATGTAAACGGATCGGATATTATTCGAATTCAGAAAATTACTCGTGTTATCTGATTTGTATCTGAAAAATTATAACATATAAGATACAATTTGATCACTAACTATATGTATTTAATCCATTTACATCTCTAGGTCACAATAAATGCACTCTCTGTTTTTAAAGTATTGATTTGTTAAACTGCATTATAACTTTTATTTTCTTGTCATACCAATAATTTATTACTTGTAATTTTTATCATACTAATGATTTATTATTTGTATTTTTTTTTGTCGCATAGTATTGATATATGATCTCGTTGAGTTGGTACTAGGGGTGTTCATCGGTTCGGTTCGGTTAAAACCGAAATAAAATAGGCAAATCAAAGTTTATTTCGGTTTTCAAAAATAGAACCGAACCAACCAAAGTAAATATAGCAACCAATTAAAACCGAACCAAAGTAAATTTCGGTTTGTTCGGTTAAACCGAACAAACCATTGTTTAGTTGAGATTGTTATAAAACAAGGCATTTACAGCTAACAAGTTGAGATTAATACACTGTAAATAATAAATTCAGCAATAATGTGAAACATTGTACCACTGTACCACTCATGTACCACACTGTAAAGATTAAATTCACAAGTTGAAACCACCCATGTACCACAGTGTAAAGATTAAATTCACTATAAAGATTAATACCCATGTTAAAGAAATCGGTCGGTTCGGTTATTACGGTTTTTAGATATTATAAACCGAACCATATTAAAGAAACCGATCTATATCAAAAATTGAACCGAACCGGACCAATTAAACTGAAAAAACCGAACCGTTTGAACCAAACTATTTCGGTTCGGTTAAAAACCAAATAAACCGGCCCCGATGAACACCCCTAGTTGGTACTAGAAGCAGAAGATGCAGCTAATTCAAAAGAAGACGAAAGAAATATAAACGAGCGCCTGAACGGGCCGAAGAAATTTAATCTCGTTTTGATTCAAATCTCATCTATTGCCACAGAAATACAAGTGGGGTCCGGTGCTCAGTCAAAGTCGTTCCATCCGTATCTCCATTCTCCTTCACAAGCTGCATTATAGGCCATGAAATAGGTGTTCAGGCCCAAAAATAATTTCTAAAACCGAAACCCATCTGTTTCTTCTTCACAAGCTGCATTATAGGCCCTGAAATAGGTGTTCAGGCCCAAAAATAATTTCTAAAACCGAAACCCATCTGTTTCTTCTTCACAAGCTGCATTATAGGCCCTGAAATAGGTGTTCAGGCCCAAAAATAATTTCTAAAACCGAAACCCATCTGTTTCTTCTTCACAAGCTGCATTATAGGCCCTGAAATAGGTGTTCAGGCCCAAACATAATTTCTAAAACCGAAACCCATCTGTTTCTTCTTCACAAGCTGCATTACAGGCCCTGAAATAGGTGTTCAGGCCCAAAACCGAAACCCATCTGTTTCTTCTTCGCCGTCCTCAAACCAATCTCCATTCTCCTTTCCAGCTACAGCTAGAAGAAAACCGGAGAGAAAAACCGAAAACAAAATAAATAAATTGGAAACTGGTTCGGAAATTTTAGCTTCCGATTTCTTCCTTTCGTAATCCCCCTTTCTTTTTTTCAGCTCAGCTACTAAATTGCTACTTTCGCTTCACAAGCTGCACTTTTGTTTATTAGGACATGGTATTTGTTACAGTGCTTGTCAAATAGATTTTCGCGTTCCATTCAACAATGCTCTTGCATAGACTGGTTTGCCCAAATCATGGTGCCAGGGTAATCTTTTGTATATCCTGTGCAAACCTCGTTTCTAAAAAGGTAATTAGTTCTTGTTTCATCTTTCAATAATTATGTTTTATTTTTATTTTATTCAAGTAATGCACGGTATGTAAAATCTAATTCTGTGTTGTGTTCTGTGTATTGTTTCTAATATTTCAAAGCATAAATTGCAGAGTTCCATAACCTACTCTCCCTTCCGGGAAACTTTGCATATGCCGCCAACTGCTGTAAGGCTTAAATTCATAAGAATTTCTTCTAATTTTTGGTCTAGTATGACCAAAGCTGATAATCAGGAGGTTAGCAAGGAGTTAAATCTTTCCAAGGTTACCGATTTTGAATTGGGTATTGATTCAATTGAAAAGCTTTGCAAAATTGGAAACCTTTCTGCTGCAGTTCATTTGCTGAGAGAATTGACTGACAAGCAAACCCACATTTGTGTCAGTATATATAATCGTCTTCTAAATTCAGCAATTGAAGCGAATGATTTCAATCTTTTCACGGAAGTGTTCAAATATTTACTGCTTTCTAGATCACCCCCAAATTTAAATTCCTATACATGTGTTGCCAAGGCTTTTCAAATGGTGCCGGATTCAGAAAAGATATTAAATTTCATCAGGGACGTGTGTGAAACTACAAAGGATAGAGAACCTACTGTGATGAATCAAATTATTTTTGCCATGGCTGATTCAGGACAGATGGACAAAGCAATGCTTGTATTTGGAGAATTGAAGAAGATGAATTCAAATTTTGATTTGGTCACATTTAACACAGTATTGGGTATTTTGGGAAAGGCAGGTTTGGTGGATCAGATGCTATCAGAATTTGAAGCAATGAAGAGTTTGGGTTTCTCTCCTGATGCTATAACCTATAACACAATAATTAATTCTTTTAGTAGATTAGGGAAGTTTGATATTTGCAGAGAATTTGCAAGGGAAATGTCTGAAAAAGAGATTGATATGGATTTGAGAACATACACTGCTCTAATTGACAGTTTTGGTAGAGCTGGTCGGATAAAAGATGCCATTAATTTGTTCGAGGAAATGAAAAGGTGTCAGAGGCCTTCGGTTTATGTGTATCGTGCTTTGATTAGCAATTTGAAGAAGGCAGGAAATTTTGAGTTAGCTCTGAAAATGTCTGCTGAGATGGAGTTGAGTTTTCCAGAGCTTCTTGGACCAAGGGACTTTAAAGCAAATTGGGCAGGTAGAAGAGGCAAATGTAAGAAATAAACAGATAATTGTTGTAAAGTTGTTTTGAACTTGCAGTGGAACAACAGAAATGGAAAGTTGCATGAGCATAATTATTCCTCAGTTGGAGCGACTTACAAGGGGCATCAGATCAGGAAGTTAGGGGTGCAAATGGATCGGACATTATCCGTTGGTATCCGAATCCATATTCGAATTTTTGTTTATTCAGATAGTATGTGAATACATGGACGGATATGATTTATGCAGATACGGGTACGGTTTCACTAAACGGATATGGATACGAGCATGGATAATTATCCGTATTCATATTTTTTTATATTTTTTGGATATCCGTTTGTATGGATACGGATATGTATATGTATTTGTATCCGTACTTTTTTATCCGTTTGGTTTACATATATGTTTAGAGAGAATTTTCTTTTTGTTAGTATCTTTTGATTAAAAGTATATTTATGTTGGTGATTAATTTTTATTGAAGAAATATATATTTTGTAATGACATAAAAGCTTAATACTTTGAAACTTTTTTTTCACCATAATGAGTAAATATCCAAATTATATCCGTATTTTATGTTATATTTTTGTAATGAAAAATAATTTATTAATTTTGTTACAATATTTAAATTAGGTATTTGAATTATATATGTATCTGTGTTCGTATTTGTTTAATATCTGATCCGTATCTGAAAAATTAAAACAGATATAGATATGGATTCTCTTTTCATTTGATTTATTATTATTTATAATGAAAGATAGGATACTGGATGTAACAAGTTTTGTGCATAGCTTAGCTAATAGCATTTTTTTATGAAATAGAATTTACATGTTTCATTCCCTAGCATAAATGACAAAGAAGATCTTAGATACTATTTTGTAAGTTTCGTATCTTATTCTAAATTTTCTTTCTGCGTTATCTAACCAGGTAAACTCGTTTTCATAATTTTACTTTTATTTGGCAATCTGGCATCCTTTGTGATTCTCACTATACTTCTTGTAACGTGCATAGCTACAAGCAGAAGTTTAACAGCCATAGAATATTTCTGTTTAGATCCAGACCATCTGATCAGAATCTGCACAAATATTAAAGGAGCCCTGTGCATTCCTCCACCTCAGACTTGATTGTTCCAGATTCTGATCGGACGGTCCGGATCTAAAGAAAAATATTCTATTACCTCAGATGATATGTACTCCCGTGTACTAGCTGGACAAGGGAAGTTTTCATAGTAGTTTTCATAGTAGATATGGAGAAAATTTAAGGGCATGAACAGATGATAATATGCTATAATTATTGAGGACATTACTATAATATACAACAGTAAAGTTCCTACATATAATTTAAAACTCAGAAAGAAAACAAGCACATGGCACGTTCTCTCAACCCAAAATGAGCTTCTACCATGTGAGAAACAAATCACCAAACCTAAAACCTTCACCACATGCTCCAATTGTTTAAGGCATCATTCGCACTATTGACTATTGAGGCTGTATCTTCCTGTACAAAAAATAGTACCTGCAGTTGGTCCAATGAAACGAGTCAAATAATGGTAATAGAAACCAGCAAAAAAATTTACAAGTTGACTCAAATAGATGAAAATATACTAAAGAATATATTCACCTAGGTAGCTCAAAAAAGGATTTTCTTTATATTCACCTAGGTAGCTCAGAAAAGGATGCTTAGGAAGAGAGTAATCCATCCAGCCATGGAGAATACTGCAAATATATGTACCCAAAATAAAATTGCCGCTGATTCTTTCCCACATCCCCTTAAATTCGCAACAGCACCTGTAATTGAAGGAACAAAAATATGTCATGATTGACAATTCAATCCTGTGCCCAGAGTTTGTTACATCAGAAACTATCATCTAGAATTATTCGGTGACAAGGCAAGAACAAGCCCTATTCCAAGCTCATTCGTACCAAATAGCAAATCATGTGGAAAAATGACCAATTCTCTCATCATTCATTTTAGTATTCTTCCAGTTTATCCAAAATTTCAGTCATTTTCATAAATTTTATATTAAATTACCAGAAAGTACAGAAGTAGGCATGGAATGCTGAAGCAACAGCACAAATTTAAACATTTTGTCACCCTCGGGTATAAATCCAAACTTATCAGCTAAAGTGACAATGCCTAATCCCGCCAGTGGAACAAAGGTCAAGCGTGCAATAATTATTGCAGCGGTGGTACGCAACCCCAACCTCTTGCTTCCAACTCCTGGACCTGACAACACAAAAAAAAAAAAAGTCAATTTAAGGTTTTTTTTTTCCTAGATAGGCACCTCAAGTCAGAAGCAGCAATTGAATATGAGCAATTGGTGTAGCTTATTGGGTGTCACTGTAAAATCTAAAATATCTTGTACATGTACTAAGGCAATGTCATTTGGGGGCTTCAATAAAGGTCCGAAGTGCTCGGAATTCCAATGTGTTCTATGGGTTTACAGGATAAAAGTTTCCATTTCAAAGGAGAATCCAGGAGAAATATTGAGATTTTACACTCGTAATATACTTTTTTCTTAGCAGAAAGAGAACATATTAGAAGAAAAAAAAGCACATACCATCCACAAGATTACCGCCCAAAGCAAGTAAGATGCAAGGAATCATAGCCTCCCTGAATTTCACCAAAAGAAAAATAAATAAATAAAGTACAATTATATGAAGATACTAGTCATATGTTCACCCTATATACTACACAAATATAGGTCCAAGATTGCAACGAAAAGAAACCGAGTTTCAAAATAAAATACCCAAGGATCAGGCAGCTGTCGGTGAAGAAGAACAATGGGGCATCATCAGTAAGAACAAGTTTCTTGAGAAAAGGTACTGTACCAATGATAATAGCCAGCGCCTGTATGCAAATGTCATATTCAATCTCAAGTATCAAGTTGTAAACAAAACAAATACAAGAATTTACGCAATTAGAAACTTACAGAGGCAATAATAGGAGGATGGAAAATCTGCTTTAGCTTTAGTATCTCTGCCATTTTGTAAAGCATGCTCATTACCTGTGCATCAAATATGATTATCTTGATCAAGTAGATAGATAAGAAATTATACAGCAAATATATACCCATAAATGCATGTTCAAAGATAATAACAATTCATCTTGGAGATATCTACAAGCAAAAATATATAACAAATTAAATGATAACTTACTCTTTTTAAAGAGAACCATTTGGTTGCTGTCAGGGTTTCATCTGACGAGTTTAACAAAGGCTCGCTCTCAGGTGCTGCACCATTATCTATTGAAGACTTGTTTGAAACAAGAGCATTGTCTTCAACAGCTGCATTACTATTCTCTAGAAGAGAAGATCTACTGATGGGTAGTTGTTTCTCCTCTTCATTGCCATCAAAGGACTCACCTGGTGGTGGGGCCAGCATTTTAAATACATATGTGTATAGAATAATTGCACCAACCTGCAGTTTGTACATGGATTTTAGTATAATTGATTCGTATAAAACCACATATATATACTCTCTCTTCCTTGAATCCTTTTCCAAGAATGAAAACATAAATAATTAAGGACTCATACCCATTGGCCATAGGAGATATATGCATTTCCATCTTGACTACATTTCTCGGAGTCACCAAATGGATTTGATGCATCACGGCATAGCGCTGCAATAAGCACAAGCGGTATGTTTCCAATGTTCCCTACAAGTAAACATGTTATAGAAGTTATAACCTTGAAACAAGTTCTATACATATTTTCCAAATGTAGCTTAAACCTAGAAAAAACTTCAATTTTCTCAAATGAATTTCTGCAAAACAATAGGGTGCAGCTTGGTATCGAAGTTTTAGGAACAAGAAAGAAGAAGGATAGCCTATTCCTCATCATACCAATTTGATTTTCAGAGTATAGGGGGTAATTTCCAATCAAATTTTGCTTCTCAAGAGAGTCAAACCAAATTTTTCTCAGAATTAGATATGCTTTCAAGAGAGGGGCCAAACAAGTACCAAACCAGAATTTTCCCTATTCCTGGAATTAAGGCCCTCCAATATATTCTCATTTCAATTGGAACAAAATTTAGCTAGAAATTCACAATTTTTGCTTAAAGGTAAGAGAGAATAATAACTCACCAATGCCAATATGAATAACAGTAAACTTGAAATAAGGGTATGGCGGCCGAATAATCCATGCGACTATTAAACCGATCAAGGAGCCTGATATCGTAGCAACTATAATATTAACTGGAATATACCACCTGCAAGTATAACAATCATTGTTATAGTGTAAAATTGTAGCATCTTGAAGGGAGCATGAAATTCAAAATTCAAAATTGGAGAAAACATGCTCACCACTGTAGCAACTTTTCGAAAGTAATTGCTCTCCCCAATTGAGAAAATATAAGACAAGGCAGTAGGAGTGAGAATACTAGCTGTATGGTGCACAAAACGGTTAAATAAGATCTTAACAGCATAGACAGAAAAATTTTAAAAAAATAATAAACGAATAGGAAAAAAAAAACTCACCCCATTCAGAAGTTTCCGGCCACTAGCTGGCAGGATGTTAACATACTTAGACGCCATTAAATAACCCAAAAAGCACATTGTAAAAACCTTGGCAATAGGTAAGACTGCATATTTTATAGTGGCTAGGATTGGTTCACCACTACCGCCCTGTGCCTCTATCATCTTCTCCAATAGAGATCTCTCCATTGCTATGCTTTGCTCAGCTTCCTGCTTCATGACATTTATGTTTAGACAGAAAAAAAGAAGTTGCATGTTTGCCATCGAGTATGATACAGACAAGCCAAACAATTTTAAAAGAAACATCTAGCCTAACATGACATTAACAAGATGGGTATGATTAAAGGCTTACAAAAATACAAATTGCATAGTGTTGCAAACTTATTTAAGCAACAAAGGGGACATGAAAGGGAAGAGAGAAGGAGATAACATATTTTCCCTACTCAATTTCACTTAAACATATCATTCTAAAGTAATTACATGGCTCCTATTTTCCAATTCGTGCACTTGAGGAATTATATTGTATTGAGGGTATAAAGTAGCATTCCATATGGACAATAACCGTATGACAATTTTACACTAAGCAATGGAAGAGGCCAAATATCTATCTACCACACAAAAAAGAAGTCAACTTTGTAAACCATAAAGGGTTAGGTGGACCTTACCCGATAATCACTATTGAAAAGGAGTTAGAAGGGACTTCTAGATCCTCATTGAAAAAGAACTCTGAGGTTAAATTACATTCTGAACCTCAACATATAAATTACAGATTTTTTTTTTTAAACACCGTGCTTTATTGAAAAATACCAGTATGAATTAGCACCTTTATATTAAAAAATTTCACAATACTTCATAATAAATTATTGAAGTGACTGCCTTTCCTAAATAGATACCAAAAATATTTGCAAACAATTGAAGATGTACAAGCTGGGATAATTAACTACTGAGTAGAACTAAGGTGTTCTTAAGCTCACCAAGCCCCTTTGTGAGCTTAACTCAAAAACCTATCGGATTGACTTCAAACGACGCATCCAAACCGTTGAAACCGATCTACTTCATGAGTGATGCGTTTACATGTCAAATTTTTATAGTTTTGAACTACTTTAGTATGAAGTCAAGCGGTAAAAAAAAAGATGATTTATAAGTTAATTTTAATGAGTTCATTTTTCATCATTTTTTGACCGCTTGACCTTATACTAAACTAGTTCAAAAAATTATAAATTTGACATGTAAATGCATCACTCGTGAAATAGAACGGTTTCAACGGTTTGGATGTGTCGTTTGAAGTCAATCCGATAGGTTTTTGAGTTAAGCTCACAAAGGGGCTTGGTGAGCTTAAGAACACCTTAGTTCTACTCTTAACTACTTCCAGTAGACAATCATGAAAAAATTGAGGGTACATTGGCAAAAAAAAAGAAATTAGATAATTTGATGATAGCTTTTTTTCCGTATAAGCAAAGAGATATAACAGTCAAAAATATAATCCACCATTAATAAATTTTATCATTAACGAACTAGGGACAAGAAGCAGAATTAAAACAATACAAAGTCTTGACAATATCTGAAAATTTTCTTTTCACGACTCAGGGTACTTGAAACCTTAAAATTTTCAAAACAAGTTCGTTCCTGGAATATCGTATCTCATCGGAATTATAAAGCAAAATTAATGCGCCTCTTGGCCACCCTAAAAAAAAAACAAAAATATATGGAATAGAAAAGAAAAACAATAATGTAAGCATTTACAAAGCATCAAATCGAACTCACCAGAAAGAAAGAATACGCAGATCAGACGAATATTTCCGCCGAGTAGCTCGACTTTGAGCAATAGATGGAAGATCTCAAATCAAGGGGCTTAAATCCGAGTACAATTGCTCTTCTATAAATCCGAGAAAATCTCGCAGCAAAAGAGAGAGAGACGACAAGAGATTTGATTAGACCCAATTCCAATTCCAATTCCAGGCAGGTCGTTTTTAACTGCCAATCCCAACTTGGAAACGAACAAATACGCGATAAATAGATGGAAACGAGGAATACGAAACAACACGGGAAAGTTATACCCGCCCAGGCTTATTACAACTAATTACGAGCGTGTCACTGGTCCCCATGCGACGTGTCCTGATTTGAGGGCCCCATGACAGGAATTCATTTCCCCTAAGGTACCTTATTTTCTTATTTTGAATCTGGTGCGTTCATTATATACAAAAAACGAATTTCAAAGATATCTTGTGCATTACAGGCTTGGTGTAGATTGGCCTGGATTCTAATCGTACGGTTTAAATTGAAACTCAAATGGTGCATTACACCCCGTGGGCCCATGACCGGGGTCTTTCCGAATTCGCATCCTATGCGATATCTCATATTTTGCGCGACTTTTTGGAAATATGTTCTGCACGAATCTCAAAGCTTAAATAATACTGGACACGTCGGTCACGCAAAATATGAGATATCTCGGAGGATACGCACTCGGTCTTTCCGTGAATCCCACTTCCCTTTCTATTTCGCTGTATATAAATCTGTATTAAAATCATACAGCGAAAGAATTAATGAGATTAAATGACCCGCTTAACAGAAGATGGATTGGATACCGGCATGGGGAATCTAGAAGACTAGAAGGGTCTTTTCCGTGACTTCTCTGCCTAGAAGATTGTCGTCTTTCGTTGCAGATGTAAGGAAATAAATCTGCTGTTATTCCAAAGAGATCACAGGATCCTGTTATTCCGATCCCAGCCGTTATCTTTGTTGAGATTCGGTCAAAAAAAACTTTATGCTTGAGATTCGCTCATGAAAATCTTTGAACGGTTGTGATATGAATAACAGGGTCCTGTGATCCCTTTGGAATAACAGCAGATTTATATCCAGATGTAAAGAAGGATTCAGAAACAAAAGCACCGTACAAGCCAAGCGAATTGGTTAAGCAAAATATGAACTGAGTCGGTCCAATGGCACTCGGATCAAATTATGTTCGATATCCGTTCAGTTCCGTTCGATTCACATCAAGATTCGTACAAACAGTTTCCAAACAGTGGAACTTTGCTTAAATTACTGTCCGGAATTTTCAATGGAAGCAGGGCTGTAGGGAGCGATGTTAACTGTTAAGGGTCTTATAAAATCATTTCGCGGAAATTTACATGAAAATATCTGGTTAGAATTCGTTCGCTCTTCGTTTTCTCATTTATTTTTAAAAATTGATGGAATGCAACTTGATTTTAAAGTTTTCAATGAAAACAAAACGAATTCTAAGAAAGAATGCGGACTTGAAAATATATTTCGGCTAAAAAGGTTGCCAAACAAACATGGGGTTTGAAATAGCACTAAAATAGGCTAATTCACTATTTTAGCAAATGAGTTGAATAGAAAATTAGCGATGCACAAAATGGTAATTATTATTATTTTTATTTTTATATTGTCATATTTTACCAAACAATATTTTTCACTATTCTCAATAGAACGTTATAGCATTTTGATTTTTATTATTAGCATCACAAGCTAGTAAATACATGTGGATATTTTTTAATGTTGATTTATGAAGCTATTAGAATTTTTACTATTAATAATTTCAAAATGGTTTAAAAATATTAACAACATCTACATCGTACTATAATTAATTAATTAATTAATTAATTAATTATTGTTGTTTTCCGAAATAAAAGTTGTTTGGTTGAGTACAAGTAAGACGTCATGACCCACCAAAGAATCCAAGTTTGGTATGTTATTAAATTTAGTTCCAAATATTCCATAATTATTTTATTGCTGACGCTTCTTTTCTAAATTTTAAACTGAGTCAGGGATAATTCAGTAGATGTACTAAAAAAAGGAGAGAATGATATTCTATAATTATAATACTTCTTAAATGCTAGTTTGTCTTATAACTAGTCACAGACTCAGACTCAGAGATATATATTACCAGTAGCATTCATAATAGTAAAAATTTTAAAAATTATATGTCAAAATTATAAAATCATTAGATGTGATTTATATTATTTTCTCTACATTTATAAAAAATTAATCATTTTTCGATTTTGGTTTTATATAAATTAATATGTTAAAAAATCAACGTTTATAAATTATCCGCATTAATGTATTTTTACAAGCTCTTGATACTAAATAAAATAAAATTAAAATTTTATAATCTTTTACATATGCATAAATAAAATAATATAATTTATAACGGTGGAAACCATTACGTCAAGCAATAAATAGAGTAAGAAATTTCAATACGTAATAAATTTAGAACCAAAATGCTGCCAGAATCTATACTAATACTGGTCTATGTTGTCACCTAGACTAGTTACTTTCATGTCACAGAGAAAGGTGTGGTCACCTCACCTGGACTAATTACATTCACATAGTTTTTTTTTTTTTAGATATAATTAATTAATATTACTTTGTCATTACCTAAAGTACTCAAGTTTAATGAACTTGTATAAAGTTCATAATTTGCTGATTTGGTGCATCATAACTTGTATATTTATCTTTCCCAATAAAGCAAAGTACTTCCAAGCCAACCAGTTATTACATTAAATGTTTGGTTAAGATTTAAATTATGAAGTAAAGAGTTGAGACATCAGTTATTACATCAAATGCGAATTAATTGTGACGGTTTTAACTATGGTAATTTAAAATTAGATCTCTAAATTTAAACTAACTAATTAAGATTTAGTTCCTCTACGTCTCTACATAAATAATTTATGTCATGATATAATTCAAGTGCCTGAACTCTGACATAATTTTAAATCTCAATCAAACATAAATTTGTTTAAACTGACTAAAATTAGAATAATGAATTAAGTGTTCAAAATTTTAGGTCTCAGCTAAGAGAGCAAGTTGGATCCGATGGGTTTCTGGACCGTCCGATCTACTTTAAATTTGTGCGAACGAATTTTAAAGTAAACACAAAAATTACAGACGCAAATCTTTAAGCAGAGCGGACGGTCATCGAACTCATCAAACTCACTTTAAGTCCGATGGACATCGGACCCAAATTGACCTCCTCGGCCAAACACCACAAGCACAAAAAAGGACAGAAGATGTAGATGTGTATAAAATTGGGGACCATGTGCAATCTACAAGATACAAATTTATTGCGTGTCACATTACTATCCGTTAAAAAAAATATTCAACTTCTAAAAGTGATTGTCACCAGCCAACCAGTTGTGCAAACATATTAGTATCCAAACAAAATTTTGAGACGTCGAAAACGATGTCAAATTCATTTGGGGAAGGCAGCATGTACCAAATTGTCAATGCGAATATTTTTTTTTGCAATGAATTGCATGCTGCCAGTGAAGCATCAACTAATTAAGAACCTCTGCATAAGATGAATATAGAAATATTTTTATAATGATGCTTGGACCAAATATGCACATGAGCTAGTCTTAACAAAAGGTACTTAAAATGCAAAAAAAAAATAACAAAAAAGAATCTCCTATTGTTTGAAAATATGTATGAATATTTCATGTGTAGTATGTTTTAGAAAAATGATAAATTTCTAATTAGTTAATTTTTAAGGATAAATAAATAAATAATTTTTTTTGACACTTACACAATAACATTTAGGTATATGTTTGTGTAAGCGTCAGACATAAATTTTTTTTACTAATTTGTCCTCAAAAACCGACTAATTAAGAGACTAATACTACATAATTTTTGTCCTTTTTTTAATCCAGGTAAAATGGGTATTTTATAGCCCACTATCAGTTCTAAGGAGCAGTATTGCATAGTATATTAGCATGCTGGGCCTTTTCATAATAGACTACTCAATCTAGGCCTTTATTATAGCCCCGGTATTGTCCAATTTGTGTTTGGACTTTGGATGGGTGACAAACAGTGTTAACTTCAACTATATTCTGTATTTGGTATGCATAAATTTTAAAATTTTCATTGCGCGATTCGAACCCGTCTATTAGCGGACATTTTTATTAATATCCAAAGTTAACTACAAATTAATAAATATATCTAGAATTCTCGAGTTTTTTCAAAAATGTCTAAACCTACCATTCTGTGGCTGGTTTTCTCATTTTTTTTTACCCGTTTATATGCTATAAATACCTTTTGGATATTAATAAAAATGTCGGTTCTATTAGTGACGCTTGATGCATCTTAATAAGTTTACAACATAAATTATAAACAAACTGCATGGAATAAAATATAAAATTGACAACAATAATATAAACAACTGCATGGAATAAAGTCTACAACATAAATTCTTAATAAGTAGTACTACCTTTTATAACGAGCCTTGAAAGTACATTGAACAAAGTCATCATCGGATTTTTCTGGAGATCAGTCACAACAGACGAAGTGGTAGCCTTACCAGTATAAGTACACGGAACAAACTCATCGTCCGATGTTGGAGGCTCTGGATCAACCTTCTTCTTTTTCAAACCAAAGCCGTAGGAATTTTCCACAAAGTCATCATCTGAAATTTCATACCGAATAGGTTGTCTAAAAAATTCCTCCATCGTACATACTTAACAGTTTCGGAGATCACGACATACTTGATAGTTGTTTTTTTCTCTCATTTTTCCCTCGATCACTAATTGACCCTCCTCTCGCTAGGCCACGATAGGACGACCTACCTCGGTTGCTATCTTTCTCTCTACCTCGATTGTTACTGTCCATCCTTCTCGTCCAAAAAAATGAATTTAAAAAATGAATTAAAAAGACAAATTAAGCTAATAAATTAAAAAAATTATGAAGATCTACCTCTATTGTTATCTGAAATCGCCTCTCTCTTCCTCTCTTTCAGCTAAGTTAGAATGAATTGTGAATGGGCAGGAGAGAGAAAATTGACTTTTTATACATGTTTTATAACAGACCGCCCCACTGGGGGGCGGTTTGGTGAATAGTGAAGTCCCACTGTGGGGCGGTCTGGGTAGTTTTAATAAAAATTTGGAGGAGATGGTAGATTTGCTATTTTGTTTTTTTAGGGTATTAATAAAAAAAGCGGATGCACATGCGCTAGTCTTAACAAAGTAGGGCTGTAAACGGATGCGGATATCCACCCGGATATCTGCTCTAAATCCTCATATAATCCATATCCGGATCTAAACGGATACGGATATTGCGGATACGGATACAGATAATTATCAATTATCCACAGAAGATACGGATACGGATAGTAAAACCTAAACAGAGCGGATATCCAGATTATCCGGAACCCAATAAATTTTTTCGGACCCACTAATTAAAAGAAATTATTTTGCCTTCAAGGGGATTTGAACCATGTCATGTGAGGTGAGAGTCTAAGCAACCAAGCTACAAACCACTACACCACACTATCTTTTGTTACTACTTTATTTTGTTCATATATTATATCAATGGAATGAATATCTTATATCTCCCATCTTTCCAATATTAATATCTCCATCAACTTACAATTATTCATTTATTTTCATATTTAAATTTTATTAATTATTAATTATATCTTAAAGTTCATATAACTTAATATCCGACAATTATCCGTTCTATATTCGTATTCGAATCCGTATCCGTATCCGTAAATTATCCGCTCCGTATTCGTATCCGTTTAAGGTGGATATGGTTTTAAATTTTGATATCCGTTTACTATTCGTATCCGTATCCGTATCCGCTCATTGAAAGACGGATACGGATTTAGTATTAGCATTATCCGCTTCGAATCCGCTCCGTTTACACCCCTATAACAAAGGGTACTTAAAATGAAAAAAACAAAATCTCCTATTGTTTGAAAATATGTATGAATATTTACCTCTTTTAATATGTGTAATATGTTTTAGAAAAATGACAATTTTCTAATTAGTTAATTTTCAAGGATAAATAAATCATTTTTTTTTGACACTTACATAATAACATTTAGGTATATATTTGTATAAGCGTCATAGAAAAATTACCTAATTTGTTCTCAAAAACCGACTAATTAGGAGACTGATACAACATAATTTTTTTTCCTTTTTTAATCCAGGTAAAATGAGTATTTTATAGCCCACTATCAGTTCTAAGGAGCAGTTAGTATTGCATAGTATATTAGCATGCTGGGCCTTTTCATAATAGGCTACTCAATCTAGGCCTTTATTATAGCCCTGGTATTGTCCAATTTGTGTTTGGACTTTGGATGGGTGACAAACAGTGCTAACTTCAAGTATAGAAAACAAATCTGCTGAAATTCTCACTTGTGAACAGTGTTTTTGAAATCTCTGCTTTTCTGAATCCAGCCGTCAAGCTGTTTTTAGATGCGTGCACAGAAAAATTAATTGTTTCGAGATATGTGTATTGAAAAAGTTGGACAGCTGGATTCGAAATTTTAGGAACACTGTTCACGAATGATGGATTTCAGCAGATTTCAATTCTTCAACTATATTCTGTATTTCGTATGCACAAATTTTAAAATTTTCATTGCGCAATTCGAACCCGTCTATTAGCCGACATTTTTATTAATATCCAAAGTTAATTACAAATTAATAAATATATCCAAAATTTCTGAGTTTTTCTAAAAATGTCCATACCGGTCATTTTGTGACCAGTTTCCTCTTCCCCAGAAACTGACCACAAAATAGCCAGTTTTCTCAAATTCTTTTTTTATCAGTTTACACCCTATAAATACCTTTGGATATTAATAAAAATTATCGGGTCCATTAGTGACGCTTGATGCATCTTGCCCAACATTTTGTTTGTACCTTTGTTGTTTTAATGAGGTACCCTTTTTGTCGGTAAATCATTTTGTGATCATTTGAGGGGTCATATCTCTTGTCAAATGAAAATTAAGTGCAATTATTGATCCCAACCACAGTACCACCTCTTTCTTTTATAAAATTGACTGTTGATCGAAGCTAGTTAATTATTAAAGAGCGAGGCTATGCTACATTAAAATGTGCGGATATTTTTATTTTCAAAGTTTAAATAATCAATTCAAATCGTTCAATATTATTATCATATGAAAATATATTTGTAGATCAAATTTTATATTTTTTGAATTTTTTTCCTAATTTTCAGACAATTAGAAAATCACTTGATGGAAAAAATTCTGGACCATCAAAAGTAGTGATTTTCTACTTACTTAAAAAATAGTAAAAGAAATTAAAAAAAATATAAAATTTGATCTCTGAATATATTTTCATATGATAATAATGTTGAACGGTTCGGATTGATTATTTGAACTTTGAAAACGGAGATATAAATTCAATGCACAAACCAATCTGCGCATTGCAATATACCATGACCTCACTCATTATTAAATGACAGCTACTACTTTGATAATTTGACCTTGCTCCATAATATAAATTTCAAAAGGTAGAGAAGAAGAGCAAAGACTATTGTTAGGTCATAAAAGTTTTGCGTGCTTATTCAGTTGTATAAAAAAACTATGACTTTTAAGTACAACATGACCAGGGGCGGAACATAGTTTTGTGGAAAGGGTGCTAAGCACCTCCGATAATTTGAAAATTTATAGTTTGGTTCATTAAATTTTATAATTTTATGTATTAATATTTTTTAGCCTCCTTTATAAAATGAAATTACCTTATATTTGATTCTTGAGCTCTCCAATTTCTATTTTTTAGTTCCGCCCCTGAACATGACGTGTGTTGGGTGGCTTGACCCCAACTCATGATTTAAAAAAAAAAAAAAAAGTACAACATGACATAATTTTGCAAAGACACAATTTTCTTTTTATAAATTGTTGTAGTGAAAATAAGAAGAATTAACTATATTTCTCATCAGAATCATCTTTCAAAAAAGGAAGTTCCTGGCTCCTAGTAATTAAAAAGTAAAAGTTCTTACCCAATTAAAAAAGGAAAAAAAAACAAGAAAATAAATTAAAAATAAAATTGAAGACCGGCAATTCAACAAGATTGTAAAATTCGGTTTAAACTTGTAATACACAAAGTCTCTTTAATATTCCGAAATTTTTGTGCAGAAATTGAAAATTTAAGTTACTGACGACGGGATTCAAATCTGCTGAAATCTAAAATCATGAACAATAACGCTGAAATCTCTGAAATTATGAATCCAGCCGTTGAACTGTTTCGAGATACGTGTATAGAAAAACTAGCTGTTTCGAGATGTGTAAATAGAAAAAGTTGAACGGCTAGATTCGGAATTTTAGAAATTTCAGAAATACTGTTTATGTATCTCGGATTTCAGCTGATTTGAATCCATGACGACGTGTACAAATATAATGAGATGAGCACAAAACCACAAACACAGGTGAGAAGTTGGTTTTCAGTTTTCTTTTTGAAGAGGTGTTATGGTCTTATGGATGGATACCCACCAGACAAATATTGTCATCTCTATCTATTTCTCAATTCTGAGGCACCGCTTGCTTTCTTTACCTTGAATCTTTTTTTTTTTTTTAAAGAACAGTAATTGTATCAAAACAAATTTTAAGCACAACTAAAATTTTAAACATAAATAACATAATTCATGTATATGTTTACAAAAGAGTAAAAAAAATTTAGTTATTACCCTCAAATTTCAAAATTTTAAACTTACCATCAACTTCCAAAAATTTTCAATCTTACCATCCGCATAGCCTTAGGTTGCGTGGAGGTTTTTTTTCCTGGAAAATAATAATTAAAGGAAGATGTTGGTAATTGTTATATTAAATTTTCTGATGAATAATTAACATGTAGTTTCTAGTACAAATAAAAGAAAATTACATAATTGCTGATAATAAAAAACTTCAACTGAAGTTTTGAGACTCTAAACGACGTTTTTATTTTTTGCAATTCTTATTTTGTTGGCTTTGCGGACTTATGCACATGGCACCACACCCTCCGAATTGGGATCATACGCTCAAATCAGAGTTTATAACCAATAATTATGACCATTTAAAAGTTAGAAACAATGCATCAATGTGTATTGCAAAAACATAAATGACGCGCCGATGTTTTATACTCTGTTAATCCCAGTAAGAGTGCATTGATGTTTGATTGCAAAATATAAATGTAACGCCGATATTTGTACCAAATCTATCCTAAAATTAATCATTTCCAAAAAAAAAAAAATAGTCGATGGTAAAATTAAAATTGTGCAATTTTAAGGTGGTAACTAATAAAATTTCGGACCAAAGAGTTGTAGTACTTTAATTAAACGTAATTTTTCTAAATAAAAAACCATATGAGTACTACTTGATCAAAGATAAATAAATAAATAAAAGTAAATCAGACATGCATGATATTATAGAATACATGACATGACAAATAAGTTGGAGGTTAACCATGTAGAATATGACTACTATTGTTGTTGTCATCATTAATTATTATTATTATTATTTTAGGACTCTGATCGATCTTCAAAGTGCACACACACAAACCATATTTAACAAAAAAAAAGTTTTTTGAATTAGACCTAACAAATTATAACCTGATTGATATATATATATATATATATATATATATATATATATATATATATATATATATATATATATATATATATAGAGTAAGGCTACGGTGCTTTGCAAAGTAAACCACCCCGTTTACTTCGGGCTACTTTTTGGATTTTGAAAATCCAAACAACCGATCCGAACCGTTCAACATGTTCTAAACATTGAAATGTGCTTGGAGACCAAATTTTACATTTTTTGGAATTTTTTTACTATTTATTAAGCCACTTTGAAAATCGCTGATCCGACGGCGAACAGTAAAAAACAGTAAAATTTTCTGGACCACCGGATCAGAAACTTTCAAAGTGGCTTAATAAATAGTAAAAAAATTCTAAAAAATGTAAAATTTGGTCTCCAAGCACATTTCAATGTTTAGAACATGTTGAACGGTTCGGATCGGTTGTTTGGATTTTCAAAATCTAAAAAGTAGCCCGAAGTAAACGGGGTGGTTTACTTTGCAAAGCACCGTAGCCTTACTCTATATATATATATATATATATAGAGATGGGCTATTATACATTGCAATGCATAGGCACCCTTGTGCATTGGACCATATATCACCGATTCAAAGTCCAAATGACCGATCCAAACCGTTCATCTTGTTCTCCATATTAATATGTGCTTGGAGACCAAATTTTACATTTTTTGGAATTTTTTTACTATTTATTAAGCCACTTTGAAAATCGCTGATCCAACGGTGAACAGTAAAAAACAGTAAAATTTTCTGGACCACCGGATCAGCGATTTCAAAGTGGCTTAATAAATAGTAAAAAAATTCCAAAAAATGTAAAATTTGGTCTCCAAGCACATATTAATATGGAGAACAAGATGAACGGTTTGGATCGGTCATTTGGACTTTGAATCGGTGATTTATGGTCCAATGCACAAGGGTGCCTATGCATTGCAATGCACCATAGCCCATCTCTCTATATATATATATATATATGAGGAGGAGGGTTCCAATGCCTCAATTTTTCATGCCTCCACCATGCCTCCATTTTTTAAAACTTTAATAACTCAAATTTTAAAACTTAAAAGTCAAAATAAAACCGTTGGATATGATCTATATCATTTTATCTATGCACATGTAAAAAATTATGACATTTCAATTTTGTTTTGGTTGTCATCAAGAGCTTGTAAAAAACGTACTAATGTGGATAATTTCTAGACGTTGATTTTTCAACTTATTGATTCACATAAAAACAAAATCAAATTGTGATAATTTTTTATGAGCACATAGATAAAATGATGTAGATCATATCCAACGGTTTTATTTTGACTTTTAAGTTTTAAAATTTGAGTTATTAAAGTTTTAAAAATGGAGGCATGGTGGAGGCATGAAAAATTGAGGCATTGGAACCCTCCTCATATATGAGATGGGCTATTGTGCTCCGCGAAGTAAATGGGGGGTTTACTTCGGGCCATATTTTCATTTTTGAAAATCCAAACAACCGATCTGAACCGTTCAACATGTTCTAAATATTGAAATGTGCTTGGAGACTAAATTTTATATTTTTTGGAATTTTTACTATTTATTAAGCCACTTTGAAAATCACTGATCCACTGTGAACAGTAAAAACAGTAAAATGTTATGGACCACCGGATCAGCGATTTTCAAAGTGGCTTAATAAATAGTAAAAAAATTCCAAATAATGTAAAATTTAGTCTCCAAGCACATTTCAATATTTAGAACATGTTGAACGGTTCGGATCGGTTGTTTAGATTTTCAAAAATGAAAATATGACCCGAAGTAAACCCCTCATTTACTTCGCGAAGCACAATAGCCCATCTATATATATATATAGATTCATTTACTCATGTTAGTCAAATTCATTTACCCATGTCAGTTATATGTCCATCCAATAAACTCAACATTTGAATTCAACTCCGACTTGCTAAGATTTTTTTTAAAATAAATAAATGATTCAAAACTGTAATTAACCGAAGATGAAATAATCCGAACCTAAATGAACACACATAGATATATTAAAGTATCTTAATATAAAATTATCCAAATCTGAAATAAATCCGAATCTTAATTAACCTAGCTAAATGAAAAAGGACCAAAACTCGATAAAAGATACATATATATTTACTCCATGTATGTGTCTATATATATAGAAAGAGATAGACTATTGTGAGCTGTAAAGTAAAACAATTTCATTTTGAAAATTCAAACAACTGATCCGAATCGCTCAACATGTTCTCTGTATTGAAATGTGCTTGGAGACTAAATTTTACATTTTTTGGAATTTTTCTACTATGTATTAAGCCACTTTGAAATCGCTGATCCACTGTACAGTAAAAAATTCTGGATCACCGGATCAGCGATTTTCAAAATGGCTTAATAAATAGTAAAAAAATTTCAAAAAATGTAAAATTTAGTCTCCAAGCACATTTCAATATAGAGAACATGTTGAGAGGTTCGGATCAGTTGTTTGGATTTTCAAAATAAAAATATGAGCGTGAAGTAAAAATGACCTCTTACTTCACAACTCACCATAGCCCAGCTCTCTCTCTCTCTCTCTCTCTATATATATATATATATAGGGTCCGGCTAATTTGCTGCTGGCAGCATTTCGGCCAGCTGCTGCCGGCAGCAAATCTGCCATACGGATGTTCAAACAATCGATCCGAACCGTTCAACATGTTCTAAATATTGAAATCTGCTTGGAGACCAAATTTTACATTTTTTGGAATTTTTTTACTATTTATTAAGCCACTTTGAAAATTCCAGATCTGGGTGAACAGTAAAAACAGTGCAACAAAATTCTGGACCATATGATCTGGAATTTTCAAAGTGGCTTAATAAATAGTAAAAAATTCCAAAAAATGTAAAATTTGGTCTCCAAGCAGATTTCAATATTTAGAACATGTTGAACGGTTCGGATCGGTTGTTTGAATATCCGTATGGAAGATTTGCTACCGGCAGCAGCTGGCCGAAATGCTGCCAGCAGCAAATTAGCCGGACCCTATATATATATATATATATATATATATAGTATGGCTAATTTGCTTCCGGAAGCATTTCGGCGAGGTGCTTACGGGGACATATCTTAGTATTTGATGTTCAAACAACAAATTCAAACTGTTAAATGTTCAATCTATATTAAAATCTACTTGGAGACCAAATTTTACATTTTTTGGAATTTTTTACTATTTATTAAGCTGGTTTGAAACCACTGTTTTTATTAAATTTCTGCACCATTGAAAATAACGGTTTTCAAACCAGCTTAATAAATAGATTGAACATTTAACAGTTTGAATTTGTTGTTTGAACATCAAACACTAAGATATGCCCCCGGAAGCACGAGGCCGAAGTTCTAGAGGAAGCACATTAGCCATACTATATATATATATATATATATATATATATATATATATATATATATATATATAGGAAATTGCTAATATGCTATGCATAGTATAGAGGGCCTCCGTGCTACGGCTCAATAGTTGAGTTTTCAAAAATCTTAACGGTCGATCCGTATTCAACATGATCTCCATATGAATATGTACTTGCAAACTAAATTTTACATTTTTTAGAATTTTTTACTATTTTCTTAGATAGGTAGAAAATCACTTGATCTGAATATTATGTACCATTCATATCAAGTGTTTTTCCACCTATCTAAAAAAATAGTAAAAAGATTCTAAAAAATGTAAAATTTGGTTTGCAAATACATATTCATATGGAGATCATGTTGAACGGTTCAGATCGACCGATAAGATTTTGAAAACTCAAATATTAACACGTAGCACGAAGGCCCTCTATACTATGCATAGCACCGTAGCCAACTCCATATAAATATATATATATATATATATATATATATATATATATATATATATATATATATATA
>JAJGRW010000131.1:44578-67293 GCA_025461045.1 Carex parvula | reverse complement strand
CAAATACGGTAAATTACTTGAAATTATGTTCAATTACACTGTATTAAGTTGAATTACACTAAATACATTATATTACGCTAAAATACGGCAAACTACGCTAAATTACGCTGAATTGCATATGAATAGGGACGATATCTTCACTGAAAAGGCAAAAAACACTGAAAATTTGAATTTTTTTTGTTTAAATTATTTGATAGATTACTTCTTTTGATATATAATTAGCAAATTTATACTAAAATACGCTAAATTACTTGAAATTATGTTCAATTACACTGTATTATGTTGAATTACACTAAATACATTACATTACGCTAAAATACGATAAATTACATTTGTATAGGACGATATCTTCACTGAAAAGGCGAAAAACACTGGAAATTTGAATTTTTTTTTAATTATTTGTTAGATTTCTTCTTTTTATATATAATTAGCATATTTATAGTAAAATACGATAAATTACTTGAAATTATGTTCAATTTTACAATATATTAAGTGAAATTACACTAAATTACAATCAATTACGCCAAAATACGGTAAATTACGCTAAATTACACTAAACTACATATGAATAGGGACGATATCTTCATTGAAAAGGCAAAAAACACTGAAAATTTGAATTTTTTTGTTTAAATTATTTGATAGATTACTTCTTTTGATATATGATTAGCATATTTATACTAAAATACACTAAATTACTTGAAATTAAGTTGAATTACACTATATTAAGTCAAATTACACTAAATTACATTACATTACGCGAAAATACGCTAAATTATATATAAATAGGGACGATATCTTCACTAAAAAGCCGAAAAACACTGAAAAATTAGAATTGTTTTTGTTTAAATTACTTTATAGATTACTTCTTTTGACATATAATTTGCATATTTATACTAAAATACGTTAAATTATTTGACATTATGTTGAATTACACTATATTAATTTAAATTACACTAAAATACAATACATTACGCTAAAATACGGTAAATTCCTCTAAATTACGCTAAATATTACATATGAATAGGGACGATATCTTCACTGAAAAGGCGAAAAACACTGAAAATTTGAATTTTTTTGTTTAAATTATTTGATAGATTACTTCTTTTGATATATAATGTCACACCCCGCAGCCATGAGTAGTAACAGAGCCCCGCCGTAAGCATACAATTCTACGTATGCTTACATGGCAATTACGATATAACTCATAATCATCACAATAAAAGAATAAAACAAGTTTATATATAACAATCCAAGTACCCAACATCTGGTAACAGTGGCATATACAAAACGTATCTCATACGGATACCAACGATAGGGTATGACATAGAGAACTATCCAACAAAAATATATATACATCTCTTGTCAAATAACAAAACAACTACTAAGGTAATATGGTGACATGTACCAAAGGCCTACTACTCGTATGCCTCCCCAGAATCAGTCGTATCGCAACCTATAAAAAAAACCCAAAGGGAGGGGGTGAGAATAATTTCTCAGTGCGAATTTGCCACAATCAGGTTATTGGACTTGCAATCAGAATCCATGTCCAAAAATGAAATCCATACAAACGTATATTAACAGTTCTATGTCGGTATATAAATGAATGCATATGCTCAACAACAATGATCAAGTGAAACACAACTTACGGAATTTCCAAGATGAAGTTCAAACAAACACATATTTAGCTTAACTCATTTTACTAAGGCTGGTAGCACCTACAGATGTCCCACCGAGCTGGACCCTTTATCTGACCCTCATCTGTAGGGTTACTGACGCCTACAGATGTTCCACCGAGCTGGACCCTTTATCTGACACCCATCTGCAGTGCTTTGGCTTAACCATTTACTAAAGTATGGTTCAAAGTCATATAATGAAAATTCATTTGAAATAATTCGGAATGTCGTAATATTCAATTGACTGTTCAAATACATTACCACGTAGGATAATGCCCCCGAGCCACGGACGTTACAGACTAGTCACTCACAATCACAATCAACATATATATAGTCACCCACCCCTCGTCCCAACCGGTACTGGGAAACAATGAGGGTCGTTCACCAATGCGCAAAAGGTTCCTGGGATCAAGGCCACCTATATAGGTCATCCTTGCAAATTCATTCATGTAAGATCAAAGTCACCTATACAGGTCAACCTTGCAACTCATTCACAGATACTTTTTCAATCCTCAATTCGTGGTGACTTTCCAACCAAAATCAGATCACAATGGAACAATCCAAATGACAACCATACAAACATGCTAATCAACCATATCACAACAATTTGGTTTTAATTTGATTGGGCTATGCACATAATTCACACCATTCCAATTATGCAATCAATCAAGTTATTCAACATGACAATCGAGAAGATTTTAATTTCTGAAAATGAAACAGCAAACAAGTCCAAGAATCCCGCACATGATTACGAAGAGTGTATCTCGCACTTATGGTTCGGACGTCTCGAAAGGTCCCGCAAAATCTTGTTCAACCGAGCCTACACCAATTAACACCTCTATTGGTTGGATTAGACTAGATTAATCACCATTCTTCTCAATTTTCGGGTTTGAACCAAACCATAGATAGAAAATCGAGATTTAGCACAAATTGGGAAAGAAATTGCCAAATGAACAACATAGAAGTTTAATGGGGATGGATTACTCACAATTTATACACAAATTTTGGATTTAGGGCAAAACCCTAACAATGGAGAAAAATTCGAAAATTTGAGAAGAGAGGAGAGAAAGGGAAATACCAATGGAGCACTAGAGAGAGAAATAATCAAGATTTTCCACTTCTTTCTTCAATTTCTCAAAGCTTTTGATGGATTTTTGGAGGGAGAAGGGAGATCCCTCTCTTTTCTCTTTGTTTTGGCGGACACACACGCACACAAGCACAAGGGGATCGGACCACACAGGGAGAAATGAAGGGAGAGAGAGAATTTTGCAAAATAGACCCTGATCGAGTTCAGAAAATACCATAAAACGTTGTAGACATTTTTTGAAACCGTTGTAACGTTTTAATTAAATTCTAAAATTCAGAAGCCATGTTCTTGATCAAATTTTTATAGAGCCAATCGTTACGAAACATTTTATAACGTTGGTAACGTTTTGAGAAATCTCGCAGCAACAGAAAACTTAAGTTCAAATCGTGCTAAAACGTTGGGAACGTTTTATAATCGTTGGTAACGATTTAACTAAACTCGCAGGGAATTGGAAAACCCAGTTTGAATTTTGAAAACGTCACAACGTTTTTAACAAACGTCTGGAACGTTTTGGGTCCAACAGCTCAAAATTTTTTTTTTTTTAACGTAACATATAATTAGCATGTTTATACTAAAATACGCTAAATTACTTGCAAATATGTTCAATTACACTGTATTAAGTTGAATTACACTAAATACATTACATTACGCTAAAATACGGTAAATTACGCTAAATTACGGTAAATTACATTTGTATAGGACGATATCTTCACTGAAAAGGCGAAAAACACTGAAAATTTAAATTTTTTTGTTTATATTATTTGACAGATTAGTTCATTTGATATATAATTAGCATATTTATACTGAAATATGATAAATTACTTGAAATTATGTTCAATTTTACAATATATTAAGTGAAATTACACGAAATTACAATCCATTAAGCCAAAATACGGTAAATTACAGTAAAATTACACTAAATTACATATGAATAGGACGATATCTTCACTGAAAAGGCAAAAACACTGAAAATTTGAATTTTTTTGTTTAAATTGGTTGAAAGATTACTTCTTTTGATATATGATCAACATATTTATACTAAAATACACTAAATTACTTGAAATTAAGTTGAGTTACACAATATTAAGTAAAATTAAACTAAATTGCATTACATTACGCTAAAATACACTAAATTACATATGAATAGGGACGAGTATCTTCACTGAAAATGCGAAAAACACTGAAAAATTATAATTTTTTTGTTTAAATTACTTTATGGATTACTTCTTTTGACATATAATTAGCATATTTATACTAAAATACGCTAAATTACTTGAAATTATGTTGAATTACACTATATTAAGTTAAATTACACTAAATTACAAAACATTACGCTAAAATACGGTAAATTACGCTAATTATTACATATGAATAGGGACGATTTCTTCACTGAAAAGGCAAAAAACACTGAAATTTTGAATTTTTTTGTTTAAATTATTTGATAGATTACTTCTTTTGATATATAATCAACATATTTATACCAAAATACGCTAAATTACTTGCCATTATGTTGAATTACACTATATTAAGTTAAATTACATTATATTACGCTAAATTATGGTAAACTACGCTAAATTATGCTAAATTGCATATGAATATGGACGATATCTTCACTGAAAAGGCGAAAAACACTGAAAATTTGAATTTTTTTGTTTAAATTATTTGATAGATTACTTCTTTTGATATATAATTAGCATATTTATACTAAAATACGCTAAATTACTTGAAATTATGTTGAATTAAATTGTATTAAGTTGAATTATACAAAATACATTACATTACGCTAAATTACGCTAAATTACGCTAAATTACATAAGAATAGGGACGATATCTTCACTGAAAGGGCGAAAAACACCGAAAATTTGAATTTTTTGTTTAAATTATTTGATAGATTACTTCTTTTGATATATAATTAGCATATTTATACTAAATACGCTAAATTACTTGAAATTATGTTCAATTACACTGTATTAAGTTGAATTACACTAAATACATTACATTACGCTAAAATACGGTAAATTACGCTAAATTACGCTAAATTACATTTGTATAGGATGATATCTTCACTGAAAAAGCGAAAAACACTGAAAATTTGAATTTTTTTGTTTAAATTATTTGACAGATTACTTCTTTTGCTATATAATTAGCATATTTATACTAAAATACGATAAATTACTTGAAATTATGTTCAATTTTACAATATATTAAGTGTCATTACACTAAATTACAATCCATTACGCCAAAATATGGTAAATTACGCTAAATTACACTAAATTACATACGAATAGGGACGATATCTTCAATGAAAAGGCAAAAAACACTAAAAATTAGAATTTTTTTGTTTAAATTATTTGATAGATTACTTCTTTTGATATATGATTAGCATATTTATACTAAAATACACTAAATTACTTGAAATTAAGTTGAATTACACTATATTAAGTCAAATTACACTATATTGCATTACATTACATATACGCTAAATTACATATGAATAGGGACGATAGCTTCACTGAAAAGGCAAAAAACACTGAAAATTAGAATTTTTTTGTTTGAATTACTTTATAGATTACTTCTTTTGACATATAATTAGCATATTTATACAAAAATACGCTACATTACTTGAAATTATGTTGAATTACACTATATTAAGTTAAATTACACTAAATTACAATACATTACGCTAAAATATGGTAAATTACGCTAAATTACGCTAAATATTACTTATTAATAGGGACGATATCTTCTCTGAAAATGCGAAAAACACTGAAAATTTGAATTTTTTGTTTAAATTATTTGATAGATTACTTCTTTTGATATATAATTAGCATATTTATACTAAAATACGCTAAATTACTTGAAATTATGTTCAATTACACTATAATAAGTTGAATTACACTAAATACATTACATTACGCTATAATACGGTAAATTACGCTAAATTATGCTAAATTACATTTGTATAGGACGACATCTTCACTGAAAATGCGAAAAACACTGAAAATTTGAATTTTTTTGTTTAAATTATTTGACAGATTACTTCTTTTGATATATAATTAGCTTATTTATACTAAAATACAATAAATTACTTGAAATTATGTTGAATTACACTATATTAAGTCAAATTACACTAACTTGCATTACATTACGCTAAAATATGGTAAATTACATATGAATGGGGATGATATCTTCACTGAAAAGGCGAAAAACAATGAAAAATTAGAATTTTTTTGTTTAAATTACTTTATAGCTTACTTCTTTTGACATATAATTAGCATATTTATATTAAAATACGCTAAATTACTTGAAATTATGTTGAATTACACTAGATTAAGTTAAATTACACTAAATTACAATACACTATGCTAAATTACGCTAAATATTACATATGAATAGGGACGAAATCTTCACTGAAAAGGCGAAAAACACTGAAATTTTAAATTTTTTTGTCTAAATTATTTGATATATTACTTCTTTTGATATATAATTAGCATATTTAAACTAAAATACACTAACTTACTTGAAATATGTTGAATTACACTATATTAAGCTAAATTACACTAATTTGCATTACATTACGCTAAAATACGCTAAATTACATATGAATGGGGACGATATATGCACTGAAAAGGCGAAAAACACTGAAAATTTGAATTTTTTTGTTTAAATTATTTGATAGATTACTTCTTTTGATATATAATTAGCATATTTATACCAAAATACGCCAAATTACTTGAAATTATGTTGAAATACACTATATTAAGTTAAATTACATTATATTATGCTAAAATACGGCAAACTACGCCAAATTACGCTAAATTTCATATGAATAGGGACATATCTTCTTTAAACGGCGAGAAACACTGAAAATTTGAATTTTTTTGTTTAAATTATTTGATTGATTACTTCTTTTGATATATAATTAGCATTTAAACTAAAATACGCTAAATTACTTGAAATTATGTTGAATTACATTGAATTAAGTTGAATTACACTAAATACATAACATTACGCTAAATTACATTTGAGTTTGATGATATCTTCACTGAAAATTTGAATTTTGTTATTTAAATTTTTTGTTAGATTACTTCTTTGATCTGAGTCAAAATAATAATGATTTACGTAGGGTTTTGGCTTAGGTTTTGCATATTTTCTCACACTTATGTTTAATTTATTAGTGAAAAATGCTACTGTCACCCTTCTTTATGTTTTATTGCCGAAAACAGGTTTTGGGACTATTTTACACCAAATGGAGCTAGAATCCGGTCAATCGGATCAGCGACGCTTATCGACTAAGTCTCTGTTACAGTCCGTATTGCCTGATACGGACCAGGCCTAGCACAGGCCTGAAGATAGCGCTGGAAGCATTAAACCCTAACAGTCAAGGTCCTAATACGGACCGTATCACCTGATACGGTCCGTATCCGAAGGCGACTCTTGGGGAATAACTGCCGACAGCTGTTTCCAGATCAGTTTCTTAGCCCCTACTCAACCTCCAGACGTCCCTCCACTCCTATATAAGGACCCTGGGCAGAAGAAATAGTTATCTTTGTAATTAATGTTAGATTTGATTAAAGTAAGAAGAGAGGAGTGCTTGTAACAATGCCGTTTCGCGGCTAAGTTCCTTTTCTTAAGGCTAGGCAGTAAATCTTGTTACTCTTGATGTTTTGATATATATATTTCGGTTGATTATGATTTCTTGTTGTTGAAACAAAATGCTTTTGTGATTTACTATCTCTTCATCTAACTTCAATGATCTAGTTTGAGTCTGTTAGGGTAGTGACAGTACTTTAATGGTAAGAGAAACTATTTGTATGAATTAGCCTCGTTGAGATTTATTAGGTTTATGTGAAGAAAACCTTAGCGGAGAAACCATAAACCAGACCAACAAAACGCGTACCAAATTCCATCACATGCGTAAAGAAAATCGCAGTGATCTGTGTAGTAATTTGGGGTACTTAAGATATCAGACATTTGCGTAAGGAAAATCGCAGTGTCATATGTAGAATCTCGGTGAAAGATCTGTCATTCTTGCGTAACATAAATCGCAATGACCTATGTGGTGTCTTTCAAAAAACAACAACAGGAAATCAGACGCAACAGGAATATATTGTCAAGGCAGATTGAGTGGCAATGGTGTGCCGAAACCCTAGGAATTCTCATCTCTACCTTTATTTTAATTAATTTTAATTGCTTCCTAATTTACATTGATCACAACAACATCTCTCAATTTTCAGATTTCGTCTAGTCTTTCGAAAGATTGTGATTCGATCGCTCAAAGCATTGAACCAATATTTCCTGTGGATCGACCTCGAATATACTACTCGATAGGATTGTGCACTTGCAGTCCGAACCGATAGCATTTTTGAGTTTATAAATATTAAAAGAAACATTGCTCTCTTTTGAGTGATCAAGCTTTTTGGCGCCGTTGCCGGGGAATAACGGTTCATTGTGCAAGGCCTCGTGAGAGTCCTTGTTTTGACCATTGAATCCAATTAATTAGAAACGCCTAGATTTCTTTTTATTTTCTGCATTTTTATTTTTCTTTTATTTTCAATTTCGTTTTTTATTTTCTTTTCTTTTTATTTTCAGTTTTAGTTTAATTTTCAGATTTTCTTTTCTTTTTAGAACACCGCACGCTGGCCGAATCATCCGTACGAAGATCCGAGAGGATTGCTAGTAGGAGAGGACAATTCGTTTCCACATCACTGATAAGAACCAATCATAGTTCTTCATCGAGTAATTCTGAAAGCAAAGAAGACTCAGATTCGATCAACATGGATATCCCACCGAACCAACCGATTAACAATGGAAGACAAAACAATGGTGATCATGGAGTTCACGATACAGCAAGACCCAAAGTTCTACGAGACTATTGCGTACCGCGCGCAAACGATCCTAATTCTAGCATAAACCCGACAACTGTTACGAACCGTAATTTTAAGATCAAACCTGCTCTCATAAATATGGTTTCGCAACAGCAATTTGGAGGATTTCCACATGAAGATCCATATCTTCATTTGTCAATTTTCCTAGGGATATGCGAGACAATAAAGATCAACGGAGTTACCGATGAAGCAATCAGGCAAAGGCTATTTAAATTTTCATTAAAAGATAAAGCAAGAGCATGGTTGTTTTCCTTACCGGCCAATTACATTCAAACTTGGGACCAATTGTTTAATGTGTTTATTGCAAAATATTTTCCGCCATCCAAAACTTCGAGGTTTAGAAATGCAATTACTAATTTTGAACAAAGGGATGGTGAAACATTGTGTGAGGCATGGGATAGATATAAGGATATGTTAAGGTGTTGTCCACATCATGGTCTAGAAAGATGGCTGATTGTCCAAACTTTTTATAATGGTCTAAACCCTACCGATAGGTTGTCTATTGATGCTTCCGCAGAAGGAGCAATCATGAACAAGGAACCTGACGAGGCTTACAACCTAATTGAAGAGATTGCAATCAACCAGCACTACTGGATCCCTGAGCGAAAGAAGCCAACTCCAACACCTGGCATGCACCGAGTAGATGACATCTCCATGTTGAGCGCAAAAATCGATGCTTTGCAAATGGCACTCAACAAGCAAATCAAGCAGCGAACGGTAGCAGC
This sequence comes from Carex parvula, assembly GCA_025461045.1. Lineage (NCBI taxonomy): Eukaryota > Viridiplantae > Streptophyta > Magnoliopsida > Poales > Cyperaceae > Carex > Carex parvula. The sequence continues at coordinate 57,920 of JAJGRW010000131.1, read as the reverse complement.
AGTCAATGCCGCAAAAGCATGTGGCTATTGTGGAGGAGCACATGAGATGACCGAATGTATGAATGTGACAGAAACTAAGGAAGAAATAGAGCAAGCAAACGCAATCGACAACAGCTTTCGACCTCAGCCCGCCTACAATACATACCATCCGAACAACCGAAACCATCCAAATCTCTCATACGCAAATAATCAAAGGCCTGCTGCACCTCAACAGAACTACCAACCATAGCCCAATTATCAACCGAGATACAACAATCCTCAACCAAATTACCAACCGAGGCGGGTACAACCAACCACAGCAACCTGACATCACATCACTAATGGAGAGATTCCTAGAGAAGCAAGATAAGGCTAACGCCGAAATCGAACAAAAGATCGAATCCTTAACAAACTGCAACAAAGACTTAGAAGACAATGTCTCTAAGATGGCTAAAGAACTCTCGAATATCACACGCGGAAAAGGCAAATTTCTGGGCCAACCGGAAGAAAACCCAAGAGAGACTTGCAAGAGCATAACGTTAAGGAGCGGTACAGCTTATCAGGGACCTCCCATGCCCGATCAAACTTCCGATGAGATGCATGCAGAACCATCGCATTCCGAAGAGTATGAGCCGTAACCATCGGAGTAGCCCGTATTCGAACTGCAGACAGACCTTATTGAGGAGCAGAATGACACCGTAGGTGGAGACGAGCGACAACCCGAACCTGAATACATTTCACCACCACCCTACAAGCCACCTCTGCCATGCCCTCCAAGGCCTGCCAAGCAGAAGATGGAGCAGCAATTTGCGAGATTCATGGAGACACTCAAGCAATTACAAGTCACAATCCCCTTCACTGAGGCAATTGCAAGCATACCCTCGTATGCTAAATTTCTGAAGGAGATCCTTTCAAACCGCAGTAGACTCCAAGAACTCTCAACAATTCCGCTCAATCTGGAATGCAGTGCGCTCGTGCAAAGCAAATAAACGACAAAGTTGAAAGATCCGGGAAGTTTCTCGATACCATGTACCATTGGCACAACCGATTTTAAGAGAGCTTTATGTGATCTGGGAGCAAGTGTGAGTCTGATGCCCAAGGTAGTATTTGACAAATTGGAATGTGGAGACCTATCACCAACAAGGATTTCATTCCAACTAGCTGACCGATCAATTCGATATCCTGAAGGAATGTTGCTTGATATCCCAATCAAAGTCGGTAAATTCTGGATACCAGCAGATTTTGTGGTAGTTGATATGGAAGAAGATGAGCAGATTCTGATCATCCTTGGAAGGCCATTCCTCGCCACATGTGGGGCAATGATTGATGTTAGGAATGAGAAGATTTCACTCAGTGTTGGCGAGAACAAGATGATCTTCAACATGAATGAAACTAAAGTCCTACCTGACATAAATCTTGTCTACAATTTGGAAACAACAGACGAGTATGTGATCAGAGTCAAAATGATGATGATTTACGTAGGGTTTTGGCTTAGGTTTTGCATATTTTCTCACACTTATGTTTAATTATTTAGAGAAAAAGGCTACTGTCACCCTTCTTTATGTTTTATTGCAGAAAACAGGTTTTGGGACTATTTCATGTCAAAAGGAGCTAGAATCAGGTCAATCGGATCAGCGATGCCTTCAACCAAGTCTTGGTTACGGTCCGTATTGGTTAATACGGACCAGACATAGCACAGACTCAGAAGATGGCGCAGGAAGTTACAACCATAACCGCCAAGGTCTCATTACGGACTGTATTACCTGATACGGTCCGTATCCGAAGGCGTCTCTTGGAAAATAACTACCGACAGCTGTTTCCAGATTGATTTCTTAGCCTCCAATCAACCTCTACACGTCCCTACACTCCTATATAAGGCCCCTGGACAGATAGAATTGGTATCTTTGTACTTAGGGGTTAGATTTGATTAAAGAGAGAAGAGAGGAGTGATTGTAACCATGCCGTTCCGCGGCTAAGTTCCTTTTCTTAGAGCTAGGCAGTAAACCTTGTTACTCTTGATGTTTTGATATATATATTTCTGTTGATTATGGTTTCTTGTTGTTGTATCGAATATGCTTTTGTGATTTATTATCTCTTCATCTAATTTCAATGATCTAGTATGAGTTCATTAGGGTAGTGACAGTGCTTTAATAACTGTTTAAACTAATTGGATGAGTTAGCCTCGTTGAGATCTATTAGGTTTATGTGAAGAAAACCTTCGCGGGGAAACCATAAACCAGAACAACAAAACGCATGACCAAATTCCATCATTTGCGTAAGGTAAATCGCAGTGATCTGTGTAGTAATTTGGGAGATAAGAGACCCGATAGTTGCGTAAGGTAAATCGCATTGTCCTGAGTAGAGTCTCGATGAAAGATCTGTCATTCTGGCGTAACATAAATCGCAGTGACCTTTGTAGTTATCTTTCATAAAACAACAACAGGAAATCAGACGCAACAGAAATATATTGTCAAGGCGGATTGAGTGACAATGGTGTGCCAAAACCCTAGGAATTCTCATCTCTATCTTTACTTTAATTACTTTTAATTGTTTCCTAATTTACATTGATCAACAAACATCTCTCAAATTTCAGATTTCGTCTAGCCTTTCGAAAGGTTGTGATTCGATCGCTCAAAGCATTGAACCAATATTCCCTGTGGATCGACCTCGCATATACTACTCGATAAGGATTGTGCGCTTGCAGTCCGAACCGATAGCATTTACGAGTTTATAAATATTAAAAGAAACATTGCTCTCTTTTGAGTGATCAGTATGGCAATGATGAATTACGAATGGATGAATTTGAAGATATCGAAGAAATGATGCACGAAGCAGAAGTGGAAAGAATGTTCATTGTACAAGACAACGGTCAGATCCATCCAACCTCCGTGACAACACAAACCGATGATCTGAACAAGAGCTCCAATATCGCAAACAACAGGAATTACTCTCTCTTAGCCCTTGCATTAATCAAAAACCTACGCGAAGAACTCGATGCAATTTCTCAAAAACTGGACGAGGTTGAAGTAGCACTCGGTGTGAGTCTAGCGTTCGACCCCGGACCTCAAACACCAACCGACTTCTTCGAGAAGGGCAATGATGATGAGACCACAGATGACGCTGAAGGCAAACCACCTAACAAGCAACCCGCTTGCATTGACGGGAGGACATTCGGAAGAAACTGATGCGACACAAAGTCAAGCTAACGACTTTAAACAAGCGCTTCTTGGGAGGCAACCCAAGGCCATTTTTATATTTTCCTATAAATTTTTATTTTTAGTTTAATTAGGACTTAAACAAAGAAACAACTCATACCCACCTTTTTCCCATGATCAGGTAAGCATATTGGAGGAAAGGCTTGATTAAAGACATCTCAGAAGATGGAAAAATACTCTCTGGTACTGCCTGTATTGGTTGATACGGACCATACCAGTAGATACGGGGGTAATAGAGTAAGAAAGGAGGAAACAAGTGGTGAATACGGCCCGTATTGGCTGATACGGCCCGTATTCAAAGAAGTTAAAACTTAGCGGGTGTTGGGTGAGCATAACGGACTCAATACGGACCGTATTGGCTGATACGGTCCGTAATAAAGGTTAATCCAGGAGATGCGAACCCGCTAAGAAGAGACGTTTGAAATTCCGCACGAATCACATCTCATAACCGTTAACCATTTTCGTTTTAACCCCTAAACCCCTTCTCTTCCTCTCCTTCCCTATTCTCTTCCCCTCAATCTCTTCTCTTCCTCCCTCTTCCACTCTTGCCCGAAAATCAAAGCACTCCCTTTTGCCCCCAATCTCCCTCGCCAAACTCATCTCCATACACCATTGAAGCCGCCGCCGGCCTCCTTCTCCGCGCCTCAACCCTAATACGGACCGTACTGGGTCCGTATCCGACGGCCACTCGACTCTTCTTCTCCAATTTCGGTTTTTCTAAACCCCTATTTCAATTTCAAAATTTAAAATCATTTTTGCATTTGTTTTAATTTAATCTCTGTTACATTAATTTAGGTAATTAGGTTCTATTTCGTAAAATCACAAAAATCACAAAAAAAATTAGGTTTCTATCAGTTTTCCTAATTTTTACCAGTACAATACGGTCCGTATTGACCCAATATGGTCCGTAATTGTTTACCAGAAAACAGTCTAGTCCAGTACTTAGCAGTTTTCCAACTCCTGTAATACGGTCCGTATTGGCGATACGGTCCGTAACCAGTTCGGTACTTGGTCAAATTCACCAACCAACCAGTCCGTAATTAGACCATATTGACCGATACGGTCCGTAACAGAGACATTAATTTCGAACAAATGGCTCCAAAAATGAAAAATATTTTAGGGGCAGTTACAAGGAGCGCTAAGAAAGCCCTCGGAGGGGCCGGCCCGAACAGTTCACCACAGAGCTCCTCCAACCGATCCTCCCGGTCCTCTAGCTCACAACCACCATCTTCCAACCAATCGTCTTCTCATTCCGACGCTCAACAGTCAATCAGAGACACACTAGTCTCCAATGCAGACTATGACCCGGAAGAGTTCAACCCTCAGGATTTTGGTCTCGAAGAAGAGGACTCTGATGAGTCGATGAAGGATGCAACCGAATACACACCCTTCATCCATCATGTCAAATGCCAACGAATCTACGAATTGATGAAGAAAAAGGAGATCATGCATCACAAATCCATTGATACAAATACACTTGGGCAACTGGGCCTCCTCGCACAACTCGAGCAACTCACCAATCGCATCAACATCTGGCGATTCATCAACCTCATCAAAGGAGTAAAAACCTACAGGTTGAGTTCCTTGCAACTTTCACCTATGACGGCGACTCCATCACCTTCTAGATGTTGAACACATTCTACATGGTCACAATGGATGATTTATGTGCCATCTTTGACCTCCCTAATGATGGCACCACCGATCTCCCTGATTGCCGAGAGTTCCGGTACAGCATCACGGACGACAATCATAACAAAACTCGACCGGCAAGCAAGATCATCCACCCCCAAATCCGCCTCTTCCAAGTAGTCCTCGCCAATTCCATTTTCGCAAGAGGCGAATCTTCATCCAAAGTAACTCTCCCCGAGCTCTACCTCCTCAAATGCATGATCGTGCCAACGCCGGTGCGACCCCACCTCGGTCACCTCTTCTACAAGCACATCCATGAAGCTGCACATGCCAAGAAAAGAGGCGACAACACCTCCATCGGGTTCGTGGACACGATCTTGGCCAACCAACTCACTCTGCAAATCGATCATCTCATAGAGGCAAGCGGGCTCACATAAATCGACATGTCATGCCTCCAAGCCATGAAATTTGTCACTGGCCACCATCCAGGTCCTTATTTCTACAATTCACCGAAGGGAATCCTCCAATTTCCCTTCTGACATCTCAATCTCCGCAATAGGGCTTCCTGGAAGATGGCACGACCCGCGAGCCCGACATACGAGCCCCCTCAAGATTACATTGTTGTAATCGAAAGACAAGCCGCAATGCAAAATCAGGCTAACATTGATCGGCAGCAGAGACGAGAGGAGGAGCCCCCTTTTGATGCATATAGGGAGGCAGGCACATCGGCAGCTAGAGCCGGATCTTCAGGGGCGGCACCATCTGATGCCCCTACAACAGAGCTTGATCAGTTCATTCAAATGGTAGATTGGATGAACTCTAACCTCAACGAGCTCACCTTGACAACGGGAGAGACTACCCGACAAATGGAACATAATGGCTCATCACTTCGCCAAGAGGTTAGCGAAATCCGAAATAGCATGGAGGAGGTCCGGAGGAGTGTCGACGAGAGCAGGCGCGAGATCCAGCAACGTGCTACATGGCACAGCAGTATTATCAGTTCGCTCTCGACTCCAGATTCGAGTACCAGCCACCACCATACGAACTCTTCGACCCGTCATTTTACGAGGAGATCCAGGACCACCACCACCCCCACCACCTCAGGATTGAGGTGCAGTGAGTTGTATCTTTCCCCGGTCTTTTTACTTTGCTATTTCCTTTATTTTTATCTCTCGAGCATTGGGGACAATGCTCAATTTTATTCGGGGGGTAGGAAAGGTAAATTTGACCATGTATCTTTAAAATTTTTACATTTTTAAATTCTTAGGTGCTAGTAGTTTTACTCAATTTTTGACTAGGATTGGAGGCTTTACCGAAAATCCTAGAATGATTAGATTGAGATTTTTAGCTAGCTTGCATTTTTATTTTTCTTAGGAGTAAGTTAATCAAATAGGAATTGTTTTAAATTGAACTAGACGTTTAGACAATTGGCCATGATATCAAAAATTCAGAATTTTTAAAATTATTGGTGATCTCAAAATGAACAATGAATTGCTAACCATGAGAGTTGATCAAAAATCGCAAACCCTAAAATTTTTATTTATTGAGTAATTTATTTTTACAAAGTCTTTTTAACTCGATAGTGTTTTAGAATACCTATTTATTATAGATAGATCCCTAGCGAAACTATGCAATAATTCCTTGTATGAATGAATATTTGGAATTGTGTGTAATCATGGTGCTTGTGACACAAAAATATTTTATTTTATTTCTCAAAAAAATATAATAGAAAAATACAAAAAAATCAGAAATAAGAAAAATCCAAAAAAATAGAAAAATTCAGAAAAAGAAAAAAATAGATTAAAGATGGAGGATAAAAAGAGTACGGGTGCCTACAAAAGACTGGTTACCAATAGGCTCGAGAAAACCTCCCAAATTTTAAATTTTGTACATATTTAATTTTTCAAAAAAATAGTCACAAGTACCAACACACTTAGTTGTCATACTTTGCTCCAATCAATTGGGAAGGAAAATCAAAATTTATATCATTAGAATTCCTATTGATTGGAAGGGATCCATTTATAATCGAAGGGGAAATTAATACTATTAATTTTAAGGACATTTGTGAAGTAAATTATTCGATAATAATTTTTCTAGGGTAAGCATAATGAGGTCAATCATGGGGTGAATAAATTGTTCAAGGGAGAGGTCATGAATATTTTAGAGTTCTAAATTTTTATTGTCATGCCAATTGTACCAAACCCGAGTTCTAATTTAATTTTTAAACAAGTCCTTGAGATTGTATGGTTTAACCTAGACCGGATCTTTGACCAGCTGGGATATCGTTGCTTGAGGACAAGCAACAATTCAAGTTGGGAGGCGTGATCAGAGTGTTTGACCCTAAAAAGTCAAAATCACGGTTATCTGGACAACAATGCCATTTAATTGCAAAATCAGTCAATTAAAGATTGATCATGCTTTAAATTGACGCAACACTACAAAAATAGAGAATGAAAATCACTGAATCAAGTTCATGATTAAAATCCACTCAAATAATCATGAATTTTGGTGAAAAGCACAGTTCCTAACTCAAAATGGTCGAAGATATATCAAATTTGCAAAACAAGGGGTTCTGATTGGTGCCACATGGCCCCGAGTACCCCTGGCAATTAACCTGAACATCTCGGGTGTAATGTGGGTGCTCAAATCGCTCCTGACAAGCTAGGACCCACTAGTCAGCCTCTAAGAAGGTTTTTCGCTGGGACTTCGAGACGGTTTAGACCCGTTCTATTGGACTAAACTTCGTGAACCGCTCAGTCAGTGAGACGGTGTAGCAAAAGCTTAGTCTACGCAAAACCAAGACCCGGGTTTTAAAACCCAGCGCTAAGCGCTATGACCCCTTCACCTCCCGTAAGTACGGAGCACAGTGAGCCATTAAGAGTTTATACATGGTTCACGGTAAAACACCCTCATCCACGAATTAGAACATGAGAAAGAAAAGGCCCCCGTTCCCTTGGTAAGACCGACAAGCGGGCCCTACCTTGTCAGTATCCTCTCCCATGCCTTTCCCCCTAAACCTCTCCGGTACTCGGTATATAAAGGAAGAAAATGAAATCAACAAAGAGGGGACCGAATTGTCTCAACCCCTTGTGCATTATTGTCACACTCAGCATGGAGAAGAGATGAAAACAATCAATTTTACCTTGTAGAGATCAAATAATGAGAACGGCAGTATTGAATAAGCACGGTTTAAATGGGAGCTCGCTGTCTACGATAGCAAAACCCGAATTGAAGACAGATAAAGGTTCTTTGGTCTTTTGCGAGGCTCCTTAACAAATTAATTGGAAGAAAAGGGGATTCAAATCACACGAATGAGGAAGACTACTCATAGTCGGGTCTGAACCAAATTGAAGTGACCCGAGATAAGGATGCCTCTTTAAAATCTCTGAGCAGTATCATCAGGATCTCATGTGCCCTCTGTGGTTCTCAATTTAATGTGCATTTAAGGGGATTAACCAAATTGGAAAGTGGCATCCGACAGGCATCAAAAGAAGATATGTATCTAATCCAAAGATGGAAATTGACAAAAGATGAGTATAATACTATGTAGGGCATGTTAATGCTATGTTGTGCCGGCCTTGTGTTGCTCTCTCAATGGCCAGAAGGTATTAAACAGCCATAGCCCACGATAAGGCCGGTTTAGCCTAAAGAACACCACACCATCCTGCAACTGGCGCCTCTGAGCTAAATTAACTCATTGCACACCTGTCCTAGAGCCAATGCTACATGACAAATTAGAAGAATCTCCCTCTCATGCATGAGGAGAAGCATACACCTCGGCTGAAAAATCAAAGCCCTTAAATGAAATACATGAAGGGTCAAGATGAAGTTCAATGTATGGATGACCAATGTGGCTCAAATCTATTGGTTCAAGCCCCTGCAAACAGCAACCAAAGGCCTTGAACAAAAATCGAGAGCATTAAAATGAAGATGAAGAAATTGGAGGGCAAAGATGATGCCAACTCAGCCTAGCCAAAACCCTAAAACCTCTGCCTCCTTAGGCTATAAAAGGAGATGATGTTAAAGAAAAGGGAGACATCATACACTACCGGATATACCCAACAGAGACCAGATATACACAAGAAAGAGCAAAAGAAAAGAAAGAAAAAGAGAGAATAGAAAAATCCTAGAAAAGCTTAAAGCTTCCATTCAACCAAAATACACAAGTATTAGGTAGAACCCCACTTTCTTGCAATGTAACAAGCTTAGTAAAGCTTGATCTTCCATGTGTACTCATGAGTTAATGAAATAAATTTTTGAGTTATTATCTTTCCCTTTTTGTGCATTTTCGGGTTCTTTCCTTTTTTTCTTTATTTTCCTCTCTTTCCTTTCCTTTCTGTGATGAAAGTTGACTGCCTCAATTCATACAAGTGAGTTGAAGGTATGAGACTTATAAAACAAAAATAAGTTTCTTAATTTGCATATTAAACAAATACCATGTTAAAAAGCTTTTATGAAATATATATATGTATATAATAAAGTAGTCGATTTTAGAAACCAAAAAGAAGACATATATATATATATGCATTTAAACTCTTCTTTCTTTTCTCTATTCTTTCCCTTTTCTTTTTCTATTTTCTTTCTTAAAACAGTAGTATATCTTATATAAAAAAAAGGGGAGAGAAAGTACTTTAAGATTATAACTCTTTCTTTGATTTTCCTCCTTTCCTGTACCCTTTTAGAACTTTTAGTAAAATGAATATTAGTGAAGATATGTGTAGTAGAGCCGGCTGGCATCCTTGCATATCCAATCTCTTATTCATTTTAATTAAAAGATCTTATTTAAAGGGACAAAGTGACAAATAAAAAAATTAATGCACAAAGGAGTATGAAGTTGAGGCCAGCTGGCATCCTTCATATTTCTTCAACCAAAAGGACCTTTTTGCAAAGAGGAATAGAAAAGGAATTCAAGGTGCAATGTTATGAAGCTAAAATTTTGCTAAATAACAACACTTTGAAGGACCTATTTGCAAAAAGTGAGAGATAGAGGGCTGAGATATATAGGCAGCAACTATAATTGCATTGTGCCATTTATATTCTTAGTCCAATGACATCTTGATGATTTGTCCTCTCAAAACATAAAGCAAACATGATTTTCAAAAAGGACAGGGACCTCCCTGCATAAAACCTGATTTTGATGACAGTTTCATGATATTTAAAATGAAATAATGATCTTTTGGAGCTTTTGATCTCTTCTTTTCTATTGCTGATGCAAAAACAGTGACTTCCATGCTCATAAAATATGTTCTGACCTCAACCAGCCAGTATGACATGTTCTAATACCTTTGTACCAGTCACTGGTACAGTACCAAATACAAATCCAGCAGCTAAGCACAAGTAAAAGGTTACTGGTACAGTAGTACCCCTCAAAATGTCAAAATTGACCCCTGTCTGCAAAATGGACAGCACAAGTCACCCCAGAACTCAAAATGAAAAACAGATTACATAGTTAAATAAAGGACTTCAAAACACACAAAATAGACACAAATTTCATATTTTTCTGATTTAATTTCAATTTTCTATGAATTTCCAAAGTTCAGTATTAAAAACAGAAAATTCAGCATTGAAAAGATAAAAAGGACCTGCTGGTAAATTGCATATAAAAATCTGGTTCAGGGACCAAATTAGAAAATAAACATCATAGTCAGGTAGAGAATTCAAAAACACACAAAATGGACATAAATTTTATATTATTTGAATTTTATTTCTATTTTCTATGAATTTTCAAAGTTCAGCTTTCCAAAAATAAGAAAATCCAGCATTTAAAATACAGATTTTCCTTTATTACCCCTCAGCTGAAATAAATGATTAAAAATAGAAATAAAATTCTAAAATTCATGAAACTCATCCTGAGTATAATACATATACCCCTATATGATTTAGTAATGAAAGATTGCATGATCCTTAACAAAAATCAGAATTTATAAATTAATTCAATTTGCTGAAAAATCAAAAAAAAAATATCATGAAACTAATATCCACTAATGCTTAAAAATAAAAATTCAATCAAATTGATACATCCAAACACCCTGCCATGTCACTAAAGCTCAAATTCATATCTTAGATGTTTCAATTCCGAATTGGAGAAATTCATCATTCAATTCGGCATTTAATCGGCACCAAACCGAGAAATTCAAACTCCAAGCATGATATATGTTCACCCAAATCCAGAATCGAAGCATTTGTTCAATTCTAAATGAAGATACAATGATGTTTAATCACTCAAATGAAGAAAACACAATCCAATTTGAGAGAAACAAAATAGAAATCAAAATCGAGGGTCTCGGCGGAGCTCCATGGCGGATCGCCGTCTCTGATGATCGAGTGTAGCCGACAATGGGTGCATTCAAGTCCTGACACCGAGACGATACTAACTATGACCTCCCTCGGCTTCGCCGTGGTCGGAAACTTCACCGGAAAGCATGTCCGATTGGAACACTAGTTCGGGTCTCAAATTTGACCCAAATCTCAGCTGCACGAATTTTAAAGCAAATTGATCCTTTTGATTTTGGCGCCAAAACGAAGTTTAAAATGGAAATGCGAATCTCAAAGCAAAGCACAGATCAAGAGGTCGATGGCCCACTGCCTTGCTGGGCCCACTCATCAATAGCATTGGTTTAATAATTAAAACTCTTCAACCGAATCTCAAAGCCAATTTGAAATCCAATGATCCAAACAAATCTCGAAAGCCCAAAGCACACATCTTAAAAGCCCAAAATGTCAATCTCAAAGTCCAACTAATAAATAAAAATCCTTAAAATAAAGTCTGTTTATAATGAGACCCTTTCTAATTTTTAATATTTACAGAACAGTCCCTACAAATTTACAACAAGGCCCCTCACAGATCAAAACCCTCTCAAATAACTCCCTAAGAAGCCTAATTTTCATATAAAACCCCATTTCGAATCCAAATCATTAATTCATACCCTTTCAACCTTGTAAATAAGCCCTTGATAAAAATATAAATCTTTACAAATAGGTCCTTCTTAGTCCTTTTCAAGCATAACTTTTTCATCTTAAGTCCAAATCGACTCAAACCACCTCTAAATGAACCCAAATTGAAATCTTCATGTTTCTAAATTAAAATTGAACATGTTCAAGCGTCAGAAAAATCTTGAAATGACCAAAATACCCTTTTCCAAAATTAAATGATTTCTTAATGGAATGTAAATAATTAATAAAAATGTAAATAAAAATGTTATAAATCAAATATAAACAAATGGTATACATACACTTCTCAAATATCCAGGTTCCTATTTTAAAATGCGATAAACATTATTTTAATGTAAAATCACACACATACATATATCCAAATGCATAGAAAACCAAATAAATACTAGAATCTATACATGAGTCCCCTTTTAGCCCCTTTATTCAATTCACAACAAATAGGCACAAATTCCGGAATGGACGAGGTATTCAGTATGACTTGAAAGGGTCATCTGATGTAATTAACAGCGGGGGTTTGCGCCCGCTGGGAGTTAAACGTCCCCACAATCAATAAACTCTCTCGATAGACTGATTATGAACAGTAGGTCTGTCGAGGGTGAACCGAAGGAATTGTAGAAAGAAAAATGGATGTTTCAAGTTCGATGTTCTCCCCCATGTCTTAAAAATTCAAGAGCATTGAATCCTGAGGCATTTAATACATGCACACACCTTCCACCGCTGTGCAACTTTCTGCGCCCTACACAGAGTCAAAATAATGATGATTTACGTAGGGTTTTGGCTTAGGTTTTGCATATTTTCTCACACTTATGTTTAATTTATTAGAGGAAAAGGCAACTGTCACCCTTATTTATGTTTTATTACAGAAAACAGGTTTTGGGACTATTTTACACCAAATGGAGCTAGAATTGGGTCAATCAGATCAGCGACGCTTATCGACTAAGTCTCTGCTACGGTCCGTATTGCCAGATACGGACCAGGCCTAGCACAGACCAGAAGATAGCGCTGGAAGCATTAAAATAGGTTTAGGGACTATTTTTCAGTGTTTTTCGCCTTTTCAGTGAAGATATTGTCCAAATTCATATGTAATTTACCGTATTTTGGCGTAATATATTGTAATTTAGTGTAATTTCACATAAGATATTATAAAATTGAACATAATTTCAAGTAATTTAGCGTATTTTAGTATAAATATGCTAATTATATATCAAACGAATTAATCTATCAAATAATTTAAGCAAAAAAATTCAAATTTTCAGTGTTTTTCGCCTTTTCAGTGAAGATAGTCGCCCTTATTCATATGTATTTAGAGTAATTTACCGTATTTTTAGCGTATGTATGTAATTTAGTGTAATTTACACTTAATATTGTGTTAATTCAAACAAAATTTCAAGTAATTAGAGCGCATGTTTAGTATAAATATGCTAATTATATATCAAAAGAATTAATCTATCAAATAATTTAATAAAAAAAATTCAACTTTTCAGTGCTTTTCGCCTTTTCAGCTGAAGATATCGCCCTTATTCATATGTAATTTAGCGTAATTTCTATTTTAGTGTAATGTATGTAAT
>JAJGRW010000131.1:0-38200 GCA_025461045.1 Carex parvula | reverse complement strand
GCGCCAAATGCCACTCAAAAGAAGCGAAGGGTTACTAAACACACCCTAAGCCAGAAGATAGAAGCGACGGTCTGTCATGATAATCATTAATGAAGACCTCGAAGAAGAAGATGACCATCCGGTCGAATCCTCCACCCCACCGTATGCATGGTGAGAAAGGGAAAGACCCCATCGTCGAAAACCCGGGTGACGATGAGGAGAAGTCTGATGCAGCCTGCCTTCCTCCCCTAAACACCGAACCCAAACTGTGAGTGGTTCAGATATAGGTCGCATGGAGGATCAGCATAGGTAACTTCCATAATGTCTTGGCACTTCTCCATGTGCTGGTGAAAAGTCAAACCGTACACAACGCAAGAGCAAATGTTATCCGCCTTCAACCAATGCAAGCCGAGATACAAAATCTTAGGGCTGAATTACACCAAGCCATGAAAGGGAACAAAGATGGTAGCTGAGATCCGCAGAAAATGCCCCGCCGGCTCCGAACATGAAAGAGGGGAACATAAAATTGGTCTAGCCCCATAAATGGGCCTGAAAGACCAGAAAGGACAAATACCCAAGGATCACGAATAGTGCATTGGGAAGATGAAAGGCGAGAAGCCTCCCCAACCTTTACTGCGATTGATGTTCAAGAAATGATCAGCCGTCATTACAGAAATGGAGATTGCTCCAAAACAAACAACTTGCGAATAGGGAAGCCATACCCTCCCGAATTCGAAATACAAAACATCCCTAACATACAATGTTCCCTTATTCTCCAAGTTCTCAGGAAATGGGACAGATGGGACGGGACCTGAACAACATGTCAGCCACTTCATGATTCATTGTAGAGACTCATCGAGAGACGAAGCATTCCTTGTCGCCAATTCGCTAGAAGTCTTTCAAAACCAGCGTGTCAATAGTATTGCTCTCTAGAACCAGGAAGTATGAAATCTTGGGACCAAATGGCACGTGCCTTTATGGACAGGTTCGCCACCACGAGTAGTCCTGTAAGGCTTGCTGATTTAGCATGGGCCAAACAAGGGCCAAACGAAACTCTCCTGACATATATCAACTGATGGAGAAATAAAGCCAATCGAGCCATACTAACCCGAAAAGGAGGCAGTTGACTTGCTCATAAGACGTACATCTGGTAAAATGAGGCAGATGTTAATCGTCGCTAATCATAATAGCTTATCAAGATCTGGTAGACACCGTATCCAGATTGGGGCAAACGGATATAGAAGAAAAGCCATCAGCCTCTTTCAAACCAAAAAGACTTTCCAAAGAAGAAGGAATCAAAGGCAGTATACGCTGTCAAAACCAACAAAGCCAACAAAAATAAAAACAGGGATTCCGACTCGTCGGATGAGGAGGCAAGACAAGTGATAGCCAACCCACTCAGCCATTCCTCGCGGTAACCAAACAGTCGTTACTCCAAACTTAGAAGAACGAAAGAATAAGAAGTATTCTTTCAAGAAGGAGAAAACGGCTAAAAATATTCAAGCAAGCCTTGGAAGATGGTATGGAATTGCCTCCAAGCAAACGCCCGGATCAGGCAGATAAGGTTGATCATCCTAACATTTGCCCATTTCATAGAGTGATAGTAAGTCATAAAATAGAGGACTATTGGGTCTTTAAAGACCTAATAGAAAGAGAAGGATACAAGAAGGTCGCATGCAACTAGCGCCAAGTGCCATGCAGCAACCGATCCTCATGAACAAGTTATGTCATCTCTCATGTTGAGGTAGTTGAAGAAAAGAGGGTTAAGATCCCGCGAACGAGACATGGGAATTTCACCTCTACAAGAAGACTAAAAAGTTGTCGAGACAGCTCCTGAAAGAGCCTCAAGTCAAATGGGACAGTAACTTAAGCCCCATAGTGCCAAGGCCCCCAAAACGGGTCATCCATCGCAAGCCAAACAAGAATGACACCAATAGGGCAAGAAGTCGCCCAAACCAGCAGAGTTGCCTACACCTTCTGAAATTCAAAAGCACATACAAGCTTTAGAGAATCATAAGTAAGGTACTCTGCTACCGTTGACCCTCTTAGACTTCTTAACAGAAGATGTATTGGCCTTAATGTTGGGCCTTAAAACTGAGAAAGGGGAAATGAGTAAACCCCTTAAGAGAAGAAAACAACGATGATGACCATGAGATATGTAACGTGGTTGTCCATGGAGGAAGTTCCTCGAGTGACTCAGATGACAGAGAAGTTGTCTTTGTCAAAACCAAGGAACCTGATTGCCAAGCAGTGCTTCGCTCGGGTACGAATATCCATGAGCGCAATCACCACAAGAAGATGAGATTGGGAGGTCAAAGGCTAAGGCAAAAGGAAAAGAACCCGCTGTACAAGATGAACCAGCACCTAAGAAATATATGGTGCAAGATTACAATATCCTCGCACAGTTTAGAAAAATACCAAGCTTGCGGTCAGCGTGGTTTGATATCTTGATGATGTCCGCTGAAGTGAGAGAAGTGCTTATCTATGCACTTCAACACCCAGAAGAATTCCAAGCGCATTTCGCTGAAAAGAAGATGGCAAGGAATAACGCTTGTGGACAACAAGAGTCCAACTATCACATTCAATGATGATGATCTCATAGGCACGTCCTGACCACAATAGACCACTATTTCTCACTGGTGAGTGTGAAGGTCAAAGGGTAACCCGCATGTGAATTGATCCGGGTTCCTCTATCATCTTATGCTCAAAGCGAACTTTAGACCGTCTCACTTTGAGCACGAAATTCCACACCAGAGACAAAATCACCACCCATGGCTTCAATCATAAAACAGAGTAATTAATGGGGGCAGTCAGCCTGCCTTTCAGAACTGGTGATATATAAGAATGGATAAGGTCCAATGGGGGCAGTCAGCCTGCCTTTCAAAATTGATGATATACAAGAATCGATGAAGTTCTATGTCATCGATGTCGAAACAACCTACAATGCCTTGGTAGGTCAACTGTGGCTACACAAGAATAATGTCGTTCCCTCGACTTTGCACCAATGCCTAAAATATGTGAAAGATGGCAAGGTCAAGCAAATCCATGGAGAAATAAAACCAATTGAAGCGCATGAGATCGGGTTGAAAAACTCAAAATACTTTTTGGGTAAACTCGCCAGGAAAGATGAACATTCAAAGAGTCGACAAGTTATGAAACTTGTGATGTACATAGCAAATATGACTATTCCTTGAGAGATGATGCAAATGAAAATATGATCTTCTCGTCTTACGTGATTCCTTCAGAATATGAAGAAGAAACCGGGTCAATCATCTCTGATGAGCGAGCAAATACCCAAAGACCATTTCGAAGACCTTACACGAAGAGAGGTGAGACAAATTCAAGAACTGAAAATATTCGTAATGTCGCTCAAAGAAGGATTCACTGAAACCGAAACCATCAAATATGGCCCTATTGTATTCTATCGGGCCTCTGATGAACCATGATGAATAGCCTATGGAAGATAAAACCCTACATCGCAAGATGAAATGCTTTCTCCCACCATGGTATTCTGAGAGGTTAATCAGAATCCTTGCAACCATGAGCCCGATGTTAGTAACTCATTTTAGGGCGAAGCAATTTGAGAAAATGTTGACTCATCGCGACAACATGATCATAGGTCCTGATGAGAAATCAAAGAATACTCGAGGTCTCGGGTATGAAGAATCTAATGTCGGGTTCGATGATTTCAAGTTCATTCCCGTACAAACTTATAGAAATATTGGGTCACCTATATGCGACCTAAACAGAATGTAAAGAAAGCTATCCATGCCAACTTAGAAATGGCCCTATGAAGTGATCATGAAAAATGACGCAAGGTGAACCGTAAATGAGGTGCCCCTCTGCCTAGATGGTCAAAGAATACTCGAGGTCTCGGGTATGAAGAATCCAATGTCGGGTTCGATGATGTCAAGTTCATTCCCGTACAAACTTTCTGTTGTGCTCCTCCGCCTAGATGGGTCAAAACCAAACGAACCATCCTCTGGACAATGCTCCTAAGACACATGAAACACAGTCTATTCAAGGTTTGTTCAAGCAAAAGAAGCCCTAAACATCTGCTCTGACTATAGCCAAAACAACCAAGCAACAACAGAGAGCAAGCAAAGGCTTCAATTGCGATCGATGCCATAAAAATCCTTTCGCGATGCACAACCGTGAGAAAAATAGAACCTAAAAATGATGGAAGATCCTTCGATTGTTATTATACGCCTTGCAAGCGCTATGTGGAAGCTGAAGAGAATGAAAGGAAATACAAAGAAGGAAGAAAGAAGAAACAAGCCTTCAAGTCAAAAAAAAGAAGAAGGGCGAAAGTTACAAATCAAAGTCCTCAAGGAAGTCGCATAATGATGCATCAATTGGCTCTTGCCAAATCAAAGTCCTGGTTAGACTTCTCAAACTTTACGCCGATAAGAGGCTCCGTTCCAATCAAAGCCCATAGCTAGGCTTTGTTCAAATCTAAACCCACGAATCGGGTTTTCTTCAAATTCATACCCACGTGAGGCTCTCATCACATCGAAGCCCATGGTCAGGCTTTCTTCAAAACAAACCCTTTAATCGGGTCTTGATCAAACCAACCACGAGTCGGGTTTCCTTTAAATTGAAGCCCATGGTAAGGTTTCCCAAGGATTCATGCCCATAGGAGGCTCCATTAAGTTCAAAGCCAATGGTTAGGCTTTCTTTGAATCAAACCCATCAAGTGGGTTTCCATCAATCAATGCCCATAAGATGGGTTCTCTTCAAATCGATATCAGCGAGAGAGAAATTTTCAAGACCCATGAATCGGGTCTTCTTCAAATTCATGCCCATAGGAGGCTTCAAACCAAAACCTACGACTCATGCCGATAAGAGGCTCTCTTCAAATCCAAACCCGTCAATCGGGTTTCTATCAAACCGAAGCTCATAGCGAGGCTTCTCAAAGACTTGTGCCCAGAAGAGG
The DNA here is from genome assembly GCA_025461045.1 of Carex parvula. Taxonomy (NCBI): domain Eukaryota; kingdom Viridiplantae; phylum Streptophyta; class Magnoliopsida; order Poales; family Cyperaceae; genus Carex; species Carex parvula. Next base: position 33,285 of record JAJGRW010000131.1, on the reverse strand, counting down.
GACCTCCATTAAAATAAGGCACATGATCAAGCCTTTTACCAAACCAGCACCCAAGGTGGATTCCTATTAAAACCAAGGCTCATGGTTAGGCCTTTCATCCAAGCCAGCGCCCAACACGGGCTCACATCAAAACCAAGGCCCATGTTCAAGCCTCTTGTTCAAATCTGCGGCCAAGATGGGCTCGCATTAAAACCAAGGTCCATGGTTAGACCTTCCATGTAAATCAGCACCCAATACGGGCTTGTATCAAAACCAAGGTCTATGGCTAGACTTTCTACTCAAATTTGAAAACACAAAGCCAAGAAGAGACATAAGTCAGACAAAATCTTCCCTTCAAGTCGTACCTCACGATCTCCAAAACTTCGAGATCAAAAACTCCACAAAATATTCAAAGTTCCAATAAAACCTAAATTTCAATATCCATAAATAAAATATCCCAATGATTATGCATAAGCGAAAACCTCTACGAATAAAAGGACCAAATCGCAGCATGAGTGAAATTGTCTCGAGCGAAAAGTAAGGTCCCCTAACTATCCATAAAATCCATAAAGGCCTCTCGCCACAAAATGGGTTTGTTAAGTTTGTACCCTTAAACAATTAACACTGGCAAATTTTGTCCAGCCAGTTCTGAATATGAACAAACAAGTTTTATATTTTGTACTTTGAACAAAATATGGGCTTTGGTGTTATGCCCATTTGAAACAACTATCACTGGTTTTGTCTTTCCTTCCAGTTTGAAAGAAGGAGAGACAAGGTTTCTTCATTGTCCTTTAAACAATGGAGTGCCTAATGATGATGTCTCAAATAAAATCAAAAGATTAAAGAAAGTGGTCGTTTAGACTATTTAAATTCTGAAGGCACAAAATCCCTTTTAAAACACAAAATTTTCAAAACAATGGTGTTCACATTTCCCGCGATACCCTCGCCTAAGGATTGAGGCCCTATAGGCTATTCAAGAAGGCACGAGAGGAGTGAATAAGATGCCACCCTCAAACAAGTGCATGCATGCACCCAAATCCCACCGTAATATAAAAAGAGTGGAGAGATGTAAGGCCCACAAAGAAAGCCTCACGCACAAAATGGGCTTTGTCAAGATTGTGTCCTTAAAACAATTGTCACTGGTACGCTCGTCTAACCAGTTATCTAAAATGACGAGCAGGCTTTATATATTTGTGCCGAACAAAATAAGGCTTTGATGTTGTGCCTAGGCCACGTGAGCACTAAAACAATTATCATGGCCCAAAATAAGAGAAACTGAGAACCCAAAGGCAATAACCCTAATCGGGTTCTCATCAAACCAATCTCTGCATGAGCAAGCCTTGAGCCAAGTCAACACCCATGAATGATAGACTTATAGACCAATGCCCCACGTGCCACAATCCAAACTAGAGTTCAAGAACAAGAACCCTTGACTCCAAAGACCAGAGCCCATATTTTGGCACTCCCCTCTACAATAGTCCTACCGATAACAATTGGAGACTTCTCAAGTTGGATTTAGAAAATTAACCAGCCTTTCAACACAAATCCCATGAATGACAAGCAAATACCATAAAGCCCGAGCATAATTTGGCATACCCTGTCGATATACGTCCCACGGGTGACATCTGAACCCAAAACCAGAAAATACCTTTCAAGCACTAGAATGAAACCTGCAACCAGCAAACTAAACTTCACGCATAAGACAAGCGTTGTTTCACTATGTCGCATCAATCTCATGGAGATGCGTAAACATCTAACCTTAACGGGTTCCGTATAACCAATGAAGCCTCTGAGCAGAACGGTTCTACAAAGTCAATACATGCTGGGGTAGCCTTTTTTGTGGGGGCAGCATGAATGAAAATTCGACCTTAACGGGTCCCGTATGACCAATGAAGCCTCTGAGCAGAACGGTTCTACAAAGTCAATACATGCTGGGGTAGCCTTTTTTGTGGGGGCAGCATGAATGAAAATTCGACCTTAACGGGTCCCGTATGACCGGTGTTACCCTTAAGTGGGACGGTTTTTACGTAGTCATACATGCTGGGGTAGCCTTTTTTGTGGGGGCAGCATGAATGAAAATTCGACCTTAACGGGTCCCGTATGACCGGTGTTACCCTTAAGTGGGACGGTTTTTACGTAGTCATACATGCTGGGGTAGCCTTTTTTGTGGGGGCAGCATGAATGAAGATTCGACCTTAACGGGTTCCGTATGACCAATGAAGCCTCTGAGCAGAACGGTTTTACATAGTCACACATGCTGGGGTAGCCTTTTTTGTGGGGGCAGCGTGCGTGAGAATCAGACCTTAACGGGTTCCGTATGACCGGTGTTACCCTTAAGTGGGACGGTTTTTACGTAGTCATACATGCTGGGGTAGCCTTTTTTGTGGGGGCAGCATGAATGAAAATTCGACCTTAACGGGTTCCGTATGACCGGTGTTACCCTTAAGTGGGACGGTTTTTACGTATTCATACATGTTGGGGTAGCCTTTTTGTGGGGGCAGCATGAATGAAAGTTCGACCTTAACGGGTTCCGTATGACCGGTGTTACCCTTAAGTGGGACGGTTTTTACGTAGTCATACATGCTGGGGTAGCCTTTTTTGTGGGGGCAGCATGTATGAAAGTTCAACCTTAACGGGTTTCCATGTCGCCGGTGTTACCCTCTAAGTGGGACGGCGCATGAATCATGAAAATAGAAAACCAAACCTAAGCCAGCTGAAGACGTTTGATCGCTTAGAACCCGATTGAATAGACGCAGAGGGCTTGAGGTACAGCTTGAGTTCAATGAAGATGCCTTGTCGCTTAGAACCCGACGGGGGAGATTCAGAAGATTCAGGATTAAACCCTGACTCTGACAAGTATATCTGGTCGCTTAGAACCCGATTGGAGAAAACTTGAAAGATTTAGGAGAAAAACCGAATTAAGCAAGTTTATCCGATCGCTTAGAACCCGATTGGAGAAGGCTTGAAGAGTTCGTCGACAAAAAAAAAAGAGAATAAAGGAGAAAGCCAAGTCAACAAGGCTATCCGATCGCTTAGAACCCGATTGGAGAAGGTTTGGAAGGCTTGAGAGAAAAAAAAACCGAACTAGACGGGTTTATTTGATCGCTTAGAATCCGATTAAAGGAAGCTCGAAGAACTCGGCCCAAAAAGAGAAAGAAGAAAAAATAAAGAAAAGAATCGAGCCAATAAGTTTATTTGATCGCTTAGAACCTGATTGGAGAAAACTTAGAAAGTTCGATTCCAAAATAAAAAGAAAATCACAAAAAGAGACACATATGGCACGATGATCAAACAAGGTGTAGCCACAACAAGAACACCCTGGGGGCAGCCAAGAATCCCTCCGGTCCTGTGATTAAGCACGCATGCTACAACCTAATCTGACTCTGCGTGGAAGATAAGGAGTCAAGAGGAGAACACATCGAATTCATTGGGCAATGAAAATTGTGAGTACTACTTTGTCCTTTGTTCTCTTTAAAATTTCTCAGTTTATTTCTAAAGCAATAGAGAAAATTGAATCTGAGAAAATAAAGCAAAGCAACCCGCAAATGGAAAATTATGAAAGTTGTTTGCAAAAAATGAAGTTTGAGAGAAAATTTGGGCAAACTTTGAAAATTTTCCAAGAACATTTTCTGATATTTTGAATAATTTTGGCTAATCCCATATTAAATGAAAGAAGTCCCTCGTATGAATAGCTTACCTGATAGGTTTTGTATAAACTCTTTAAAATTAAAGGTGTTGGGATATATCTTTCTTTTTATAAATCGATCCCGGAAAATTAATTCAATTTCATAAAAAAAAGGGGGGGGGGGACACAAACGCATAAAAAAAAAGGTGAAGAAAAAGAAAAGGAAAAATTGTGAGGAAGAAATAAAAAAAAAAAGAGAGAAAGATAAACAATGAAAAGGAAAAAATAGGAACTATTTCTTGACACACTACTCCGCTGATTTAGACCTGATAAAGTTCGTGGGTACATTCGTGACGCATCACCCCATGTTTGTATCCGTGTAATGGAAAGGTGTTAAGTCATGAGTATGCATAGCACCCTATTCTATGTGGTAATACTAGGATGAGTAGGGAAGAGTCTTATTATGTTTATTCCAGCAAATAAAATTGAACAACTTCCCGAGCATTGATATATAAAGAAAATGATAAATTTTGACACCTTTAATCCAAAGAAATTTACAAAACATATTGATTAAGCATTTTATTCGAGGGATATTGAGTAAGATACTTTGTGGGATGAACATAAATTTTCCGAGGTATAACCTAAATGTTCTTCCAAAAAAATTTACAAGTCATGTCCAAAATTTCATGTTAAAGTTCATTTCTGTGAACATCTTTAACAAATTTCTTACGCGAATTTGCTTAAAGATGAGATAAAAAAATTTTCAAAACATGATAAATATGATAAATGCAAAATGAATATCCAACAAGAATGAAGTACTGTAAGACTTGGATACTGCCGAGGTTTGGAATGTTTTGATTGCAGGATCCACGACTTCCTTAAAGGATAAGAAGGAGTCCAAATTGAAAGCAAAAGCGAAGAAAGGTGCAAGCTCCCACCTCCCCATGGAAAAATGCAAAAGCCGGTATAGGCTTATGTCGGGTGAAAAGAACACCTGCACGATCAATCAAGCAATGAAGAAGCATGGTCCGAAACGACCTTAAACTACAAGCATGGTCCGAAACGACCTTAAACTACAACCATGGTCCGAAAAGACCCTAAACTAAAACCCATAAAGAGGGAGTGGCCCGAAATGACCTTAAACTAAAGCATAGTCTGAATAGACTCTAAACTACAACCAAAACCAAGCCCCAACCAAGCATGGTCCGAAACGACCTTAAACTACAACCATGGTCCGAAACGGCCTTAAACTACAACCACAGTCCGAAAAGACTTTAAACTACAAGCCAAAACCAAATCTCAACCAAGCATGATCCGAAACAACCTTAAACTACACCGATGGTCCAAAAAGACTTTAAACTACACCAACAGTCCGAAAAGACCTCAAACTAAAACCAAAACCAAGTCCCAACCTGACATGACCTAGAAAACCCTGAGATACAGCCGAAACCAACCCTGGTTAGCCAAAGACCCCACCGAGAAGCACACGAAACAAACTGGTCCTTTTATTTTTAGAAAAGGGTGTATGATCTCGATGAATTACTTCTGAATAAATTCAGAAATCATATGTAAGAACTATAGCATTTCGTTATTTATTGGTGAAATAACTTTGATTCTCTATCAAAACCAATCAAAATAATTTGAGATCTTTAACATGGTTAAAGCTAAACTGCTTGAAGTACAGGCAAAATGGTACTCTTTCTACGACTACATTAGCCACGACTACGTTAGTATCCAAATGGTTTAAAAAAGTATCCATTAAAACCCGAGATTATGCCTACAACCAGAAGGCCATTTTATCTAAACTCTCAATTTCGCAAGTTACCCGCATGGTTCCCGTACTAGATCAGAGATAAAATTCTCCTGTTTGTAATTCCTCGTTGGTTAGACAGGTTTTCCCCAATGAATGTGAGTTTGGAGTATAGTCACTGTCTGAAGCCCCAATGTATGAGCAAGGGATCAATTGCTCAGACAAACCCGAAGAACGCACATTCAACCCTTACCCAACCATGCAAGTATTAGCGAGATGAGATAAAGATGACATACCTTTTTGAAGAAGATGTGATCGAAGAAGATGATCAAATCCGCTTCCGAGCTCAATACCCAATATGGAGTTCCAACACCTGAGATTCAAATAAGAAAATCAACTCAGAAAGGATTCCATAAAGTTCAAGAGGAACACTGGGGGCACCTGGCTAAGCTGTTCAATTCTAAGGTCTTCACACCTCACCCAGGTGGGGGGCATTTGTTTGACCCTAAAAAGTCGAGACATAAAAAAAAAATATATATATAAAAAATGAAAGAAATGGAATGACATTAATTAGATTTGAGCCATATTAAATTAATTAAAGGAATGAGGCTTGGCCGAAATGAATAAAAAAAAAGAGAAGAAGCTAAATTAATTGGATTGAGGCTTACGGTTTTAGTTGAATTGGAATAAAATAATATATCCAATTTAACTCAAGTGGCCAAATGTTTTAAAGGCTCAAATGGCCGAATGCCATATAATAGGCCCAAAAGAATAAATATGCTCTAGAATATGTTCTAGATATTTTTGTTCTCATGGACACATGTCACACTACCCATGAAGATGCTAAAATAGGAGGGAAGAATATATTCTAGAATATGATCTATATATTTTTATTCCCATGGACACATGTCATACTACCAATGAAGATGCCAAAATAGGAGGGAAGAATATATTCTAGAATATGATCTAGATATTTTTGCTCCTATGGACACATGTCACATGACCAATGAAGATGCTAAAATGCCAAGAATATTCTCTTCAAGCTTGAGGGATAAGCATGACACTTGGATGCATCTAAACTTTTGATTGAGAGTCAGTACAAAGGAATGGTGGGGATCATGCCAACAAGGCTCCTCTAAACCCTAGGCTATACCCCTTGCCATAGCCTATATAAACCCCTCATTTGAAGATGAAGAGAGATATATAGAAAAAAATATATAGAAGAGGCACAATATATATACAATAGAGAGATAACCCACATATACAATATATACACCACACAACACAAAAACACAAGAAAATACCAAGGCCGAAACCTCTTCCTCTTCTACCAAAATTAAAAATAGAAATAGGTAGAGATTAGGATTTTGCAATGTAAAAGCTCAATGGAGCTTGATGTTCATGTATGTTAATCATGAAGAAATAAAAAGATGTTCTTGCTTTGAGATTTTCTTTCTTTCTCTTTTATGCAATTGGAGCTTTTATTTGTTAATTTCTTCCTTTTAATCTCCTTCTTCTTCTTTCTCTTATGTTCGAATTTGATGAAGATTGAATGCTTCTAACTCACATGAATGAGTTTAGAAGCATGAAATCATATAAATAAAATAAACCCCTTTTATATAATAATCAAATATTATATTAAAAGGTTTAAAAAATGACAAATGAAATAGAGGAGGCATTAGTAGCTTTTATAGTTAGCTTTCAAGCCTATGATTCTAAACAAAAAAATATGCATATGTAAATATTTGTGATTTTCTTGCTCCTCTTTGTCTTCTCTACCTCCTCTTCCCTTTTCTTCTTTTCTTTTCCTTTTCTTTCTTTCATTTTATATTGCAAAGAAAAAGGGACAAAAACACACAATTTTACAAAATATATAAAAATGATATATATATATTAAAAGTGACATTTTGTATTATAATAAATATAAAAGAAGAAGATATTAAAAGTTGATGTTTAACTACATCCTTTTAAATATCCAATTCTTGCATAGTTCTTTTAATATAAAATCAACTAAAAGTGCAAAACAAATAAAGATGAATTTAAATAAAATAGGGATTGATGTTTAACTACATCTCCCTATTTGTGCCATTTTTGGACTTTTGAATGACCTTGATGCATAAAAGAGAAATAAGACAAGTAATGCATGAAAGATTGATGTTTCATTACATCTCTTTCTATATTATGAGTTTTATTAATCTTTAAAAGGCCTAGATGCATAATTGTTGAAGAAGAGAGCAAATGAAAAGAGAGAAATAACCAATCCCAATGAAATGATGCTCAATGACCTTCACATAATTATGCAAATGACATAGGACCTATATGCAAATTCGAAATGGTATTGGTAAGTGACATATTGTCATACCAATACCTCTTTTGATTCTTAATGACCAAATCTTGACACAAGGGCTTAGTCTAATCAAACCAAATACCCCATGATATCTCAAATATCCCAAATGTCTCAAAATGACCTGCTGTCACAAACCGGCCAATATGAACTGATCACGAAACTCAAACAAAAATCCAAATACACAGTTAGATAGAGGACTCAAAAACACACAATTTAGACTCAAACTTTACATTTATAGCATTTTTACACGATTTACTAGTTATTTTCAAAATTAGCTTTCTACAATACAAAAAACCGGTAAATAAGCTTGCTGTCCCATAATATGCCTCTTGCAAAATCACAAATTAAAAATAGATTTAGGCCTCCTAAATTCTTGAAACTTTTTGAGGATATAGATTGTGCTTTCCTGAAGATTTTGGTACCAAGAACACTCAAATCGGAGTTGTAGTCTATCTTGTACAAATTTTACAAAAATAATTGTCAGCAAACAAAACTGGTGCTAGACTGAAATGACCCTCTCTGGTAAAATGATTAATCTAGACCAGAATAAAGGCTAAAATGCAAAATGGAAATACAAAAACTGTAGAAAGAAAAACTGCATCTTTTACCAGTCTATCTCTGCACTCAAGCACCTGTTAAAAATGGTTAGGAAAGTGCAAAGATCTTGAAATTTGGCATGCGTATAGAGTATACTTTTCTCTACACTCTCATAAAAAGAACCAAAAATTTGGCTTTGTAGATTGTCCAGAATTAATTTTTAAAGATCGGTCGTCATAATAGCGAAACAGCAGCTGAAAATAAAATACCAGCAGACACCCCTGCCTTTACATGGCCTTTAAGCATAGAAAAATAACTCAAAATCTCATGAAATTCCACAGAGTTATAGATTGAATTCCCCTCTGTAAAACCATATAAAGAATACAAAATTTGGTTTAGCCAATTGTCGGAAATGGTCTTCAAAGTTCAGCAAAACAGAAAACTGCTGCTCCATCTACCAGCAGACATCTCTGCACGAAAACACACATTTGGCATAGCTCTGAATAGAGTCTTGCAAAACTGCTATACATGCATATAGATCATGACTAAACAAACATTTTCATATGCATGATACAAGATTTGGTGTAGCAAATTGGCAGGAATCGACCTTCGAAGTTCAGCAGTTCAGAAAAGCAGAAAACTGCTGGTCATTACTTGGAATTTCCGTTTGACATAGCTAAACACCATGAAAAATCATGAAAGTTGGTCGACTTATAGTCCTGATATCATAGTACAAGACGGCAAAATTCCATTTAAAACCATCAAGTGAACTGAAAGACATGAAGTCTCAAAAACTGACCAAACTGGTAAAACTGCACATGTAAAAGTAACAGCTCCCATGTCACCCGTGCCTTTGTGCAATCTTAAGACTCAGAAATAATGTGCTAAAATTCTCATATGCCCTCCAGATCTAATGTTTCATACTTGCAGGTTAAAACCATGCCATCATATGGTCAAATCCCATGAAAAAGGAGTTGTTGGCATTCATTTAAAGCAATGTCGAAAGCTGGCAAGAGTTACTCCTCTACAAATCCAATTCGCAAAAGAATTAACCGAAACCACGAAGAACATGAAGGCAGCAATAGCAAGAGGCCCTCAACACAAACCTTGAAGGATCAATACAGATCTCAAAGCCCCGAATAACAAAGAATCGAAACCTTTTTCGAACAGACCCTTATGACAAAAAAGTCACAAGTGCAGTTCTTCGACATTCACAAATCAGTCTTGACGTCTTGCAAACTTCTCAAACAAAGTCCTTGGAAACCCCACTTACAGCCCAAATTTCATCTCAAGTCCAAATTACAAATTTCAATCCGTTCAGCTTCACAAATAAGTCCCTGAAAAACACAAACTTCACAAACAAGCCCTTTCCACCCCTTCTTGGCCATAACTTCTTCATTTCAAATCCAAATCAACTCAAACCCACTCTAAATGACCCCAAATCAAATCCTTCATATTTCTAAATCGAAATCAAGCATAATCAAACAACATCCAACCTGCCAAATGACCAAAACACCATTTTCTTCATGTTTAAATCATTTCCTCTTAAATAAAATATAAATAAAGCACAAATATATTTTCTCAAATACAAATATGTTTCTAAAATAAATAAAAATATATAATAAATGTATTTTAATAACATTCATTACACCTTGTGCATACATATTAATTAAATACCTAAAACAATGATAATCAAAGGAACACAAAAAGACCAAGTACATGAGTTCTCCCCTTTTAGCCCCTTTATTCAATTCACAACAAATAGGCTCCAAATCCTGGAATGAACGAGGTATTCAGTATGGCTTGGAAGGGTCATCTGATGTAATTAACAGCGGGGGCTTGCGCCCGCTGGGAGTTAAACGTCCCCACAATCATTAAACTCTCTCGATGGACTGATTATGAATCGTAGGTCTGTCGAGGGTGAACCGGAAGGAATAGCAGAGAGAAAGAAATGAATGTTTCAAGTTCGATGTTCTTTAACCAATCAAGAGCATTGAACCATGAGACATTTAAATACATATGCACACACCTTCCATACCAACAGCTGTGCAACTTTCTGCGCCCTACAAAAAAGTTTGGACAATCAGCCATCTTTCTAGACCATGATGTGGACAACACCTTAACATATCCTTATATCTATCCCATGCCTCACACAATGTTTCACCATCCCTTTGTTCAAAATTAGTAATTGCATTTCTAAACCTCAAAGTTTGGATGGCGGAAAATATTTTGCAATAAACACTTTAAACAATTGCTCCCAAGTTTGAATGGAATTGGCCGGTAAGGAAAACAACCATGCTCTTGCTTTATCTTTTAATGAAAATTGAAATAGCCTTAGCCTGATTGCTTCATCGATAACTCCGTTGATCTTTATCGTCTCGCATATTCCTAGGAAAATTGACAAATGAAGATGTGGATCTTCATGTGGAAATCCTCCAAATTGTTGTTGCTTAAATTATTTGATAGATTACTTCTTTTGATATATAATTGGAATATTTATACTAAAATACGCTAAATTACATGAAATTATGTTCAATTACACTGTATTAAGTTGAATTACACTAAATATATTACATGCCGCTAAAATACGGTAAATTATGCTAAATTACATTTGAATAGGACGATATCTTCACTGAAAAGGCAAAAAACACTAAAAATTTGAATTTTTTGTTTAAATTATTTGATAGATTACTTCTTTTGATATATAATTAGCATATTTATACTAAAATACGCTAAATTACTTGAAATTATGTCTAATTTTTTAAGCTAAATTTCGCCGGAGGTCACTAAACTTTGTCCTTTGTCACGAATTGGTCACTCAACTTTGATTTGTCCCTTCATAGCCACTGAATTTTTAATTTGTCCCAATCAAGTCACCCTATAATTTTTCCATCCAAAATAGTAACGGAATATAACTTTTCCGTTAGTATTTTGGATGGATGAGCATATTCCGAAATTTTGGATGGAATTAGTATATTCCGTTATATTTTGGACAGAATGAGAATATTTCATTAATATTTTGGATGGAAAAGTTATAGGGTGACTTGATTGGGACAAATTAAAAGTTCAATGGCTATGGAGGGACAAATTAAAGTTGAGTGACTAATTTGTGACAAAGAACAAAGTTTAGTGACCTCCAGTGAAATTTACCCAGTTTTTTATAATATATTAAGTGAAATTACACTAAATTACAATTTATTACGCCAAAATACAGTAAATTACGCTAAATTACACTAAATTACATATGAATAGGGACGATATCTTCATTGAAAAGGCGAAAAACACTGAAAATTTGAATTTTTTTGTTTAAATTATTTGATAGATTACTTCTTTTGATATAAGATTAGCATATTTATACTAAAATACACTAAATTACTTGAAATTAAGTTGAATTACACTATATTAAGTTAAATTACACTAAATTGCATTACATTACGCTAAAATACGCTAAATTACATATGAATAGGGACGATATCTTCACTGAAAAGGAGAAAAACACTGAAAAATTAGAATTTTTTTGTTTAAATTACTTTATAGATTACTTCTTTTGATATATAATTAGCATATTTATACTAAAATATGCCAAATTTCTTGAAATTATGTTGAATTACACTATATTAAGGTAAATTACATTATATTAAGTTAAATTACACTTAATTACAATACATTACGCTAAAATGCGGTAAATTACGCTAAATATAACATACGAATAGGGACGATATCTTCACTGAAAAGGTGAAAAACACTGAAAATTTGAATTTTTTTGTTTAAATTATTTGATAGATTACTTCTTTTGATATATAATCAGCATATTTATACCAAAATACGCTAAATTACTTGAAATTATGTTGAATTACACTATATTAAGTTAAATTACATTATATTACGCTAAAATACGGTAAACTACGCTAAATTACGCTAAATTGCATATGAATAGGGACGATATCTTCACTGAAAAGGCGAAAAACACTGAAAATTTGAATTTTTTTGTTTAAATTATTTGATAGATTACTTCTTTTGATATATAATTAGCATATTTATACTAAAATACGCTAAAATTACTTGAAATTATGTTGAATTACATTGTATTAAATTGAATTACACTAAATACATTACATTACGCTAAAATACGGTAAATTACGCTAAATTACATATGAATAGGGACAATATCTTCACTGAAAAGGCGAAAAACACTGAAAATTTGAATTTTTTTGTTTAAATTATTTGATAGATTACTTCTTTTGATATATAATTAGCATATTTATACTAAAATACGCTAAATTACTTGAAATTATGTTGAATTACATTGTATTAAGTTGAATTACACTAAATACATTACATTACGCTAAAATACTGTAAATTACGCTAAATTACATATGAATAGGGACGATATCTTCACTGAAAAGGCGAAAAACACTGAAAATTTGAATTTTTTTGTTTAAATTATTTGACAGATTACTTCTTTTGATATATAATTAGCATATTTATACTAAAATACGCTAAATTACTTGAAATTATGTTCAATTACACTGTATTAAGTTGAATTACACTAAATACATTACTTTACGCTAAAATAAGGTAAATTATGCTAAATTACATTTGAATAGGATGATATCTTTGCTGAAACGGCGAAAAACACTGAAAATTTGAATTTTTTGGTTTAAATTATTTGATAGATTACTTCTTTTGATATGTAGTTAGCATATTTATACTAAAATAAGCTAAATTACAGGAAATTATTTTGAATTACACTATATTAAGGTAAATTACAATATATTACGCTAAAATACAGTAAACTTCGCTATATTACGCTAAATTACATTTGAATAGGACGATATCTTCACTAAAATGGCGAAAAAACACTGAAAATTTGAATTTTTGATTTAAATTATTTGTTAGATTACTTCTTTTGATATATAATTAGCATATTTATACTAAAATACGCTAAATTACTTGAAATTATGTTGAATTACTCTATATTAAGTTAAATTACACTAAATTACATTACATTACTATAAAATACGGTAAATTACGCTAAATTACGCAAAATCACATATGAATAGGGACGATATCTTCACTGAAAAGACAAAAAACACTGAAAACTTGAATTTTTTTGTTTAAATTATTTGATAGATTACTTCGTTGGATATATAATTAGCGTATTTATACTATAATACGCTAAATTACCTGAATTTATGTTGAATTACACTATATTAAGTTAAATTACACTAATTAGATTACATTACGCTAAAATACAATAAATTACGCTAAATTATGCTAAATTACATATGAATAGGGACGATATCTTCACTGAAAAGGCAAAAAACACTGAAAATTAGAATTTTTTTGTATAAATTATTTGATAGATTACTTATTTTGATATACAATTAGCATATTTATCATAAATAAGCTAATTACTTGAAATTATGTTGAATAACATTGTATTGAATTACACTAAATACATTACATTAATCTAAAAACGATAAATTACGCTAAATTACGCTAAGTTACACTTGAATAGGACGATATCTTCACTGAAATGGCAAAAAATACTGAAAATTTGAATTTTTTGGTTTAAATTATTTGATAGATTACTTCTTTTGATATATAATTAGCATATTTATGCTAAAATATGCTAAATTACTTGAAATTATTTTGAATTACACTATATTAAGGTAAATTACATTATATTACGCTAAAATACAGTAAACTTCGCAAAATTACGCAAAATTACATATGAATAGGGACGATATTCTCACTGAAAAGGCGAAAAACACTAAAAGTTTGAACTTTTTTGTTTAAATTATTTGATAAATTACTTTTTTTGATATATAATTAGCATATACTAAAATATACTAACTTGAAATTATATTGAATTACACTATATTTAGTCAAATTACACTAAATTGCATTACATTACGCTAAAATACGCTAAATTACATATGAATAGGGACAATATCTTCACTGAAAAGACGAAAAACACTGAAAAATTAGAATTTTTTGTTTAAATTACTTTATAGATTACTTCTTTTGACATAGAATTAGCATATTTATACTAAAATACGCTAAATTACTTGAAATTATGTTGAATTACACTATACTAAGTTAAATTACACTAAATTACAATACATTACGCTAAAATACGGTAAATTACACTAAATTACGCTAAATATTACATATGAATAGGGACGATATCTTCACTGAAAAGGCGAAAAACACTGAAAATTTGAATTTTTTTTGTTAAATTATTTGATAGATTACTTCTTTTGATATATAATTAGCATATTTATACAAAAATACGATAAATTACTTGAAATTATGTGCAATTTTACAATATCTTATGTGAAATTACACTAAATTACAATACATTACGCCAAAATATGGTAAATTACATATGAATTGGGACGATATCTTCACTGAAAAGGCGAAAAACACTGAAAATTTGATTTTTTTTTTTGTTTAAATTATTCGATAGATTACTTCTTTTGATATATAATTAGCATATTTATACTAAAATAGGCCAAATTACTTGAAATTATGTTGAATTACATTGTATTAAGTTGAATTACACTAAATACATTACATTACGCTAAAATACTGTAAATTACGCTAAATTACATATGAATAGGGACGATATCTTCACTGAAAAGGCGAAAAAACACTGAAAATTTGAATTTTTTTGTTTAAATTATTTGATAGATTACTTCTTTTGATATATAATTAGCATATTTATACTAAAATACGCTAAATTACTTGAAATTATGTTCAAATACACTGTATTAAGTTGAGTTACACTAAATACATTACTTTACGCTAAAATAAGGTAAATTATGCTAAATTACATTTGAATAGGATGATATCTTTGCTGAAACGGCAAAAAACACTGAAAATTTGAATTTTTTGGTTTAAATTATTTGATAGATTACTTCTTTTGATATGTAGTTAGCATATTTATACTAAAATAAGCTAAAATTACTGGAAATTATTTTGAATTACACTATATTAAGGTAAATTACAATATATTACGCTAAAATACAGTAAACTTCGCTATATTACGCTAAATTACATTTGAATAGGACAATATCTTCACTGAAATGGCGAAAAACACTGAAAATTTGAATTTTTGGTTTAAATTATTTGTTAGATTACTTCTTTTGATATATAATTAGCATATTTATGCTAAAATACGCTAAATTACTTGAAATTATGTTCAATTACGCTGTATTAAGTTGAATTACACTAAATACATTACATTACGGTAAAATACGGTAAATTACGCTAAATTATGCTAAATATTACATATAAATAGGGACGCTATCTTCACTGAAACGGCGAAAAACACTGAAAATTTGAATTTTTTTTGTTAAATTATTTGATAGATTACTTCTTTTGATATATAATTAGCATATTTATTCCAAAATATGCTAAATTTCTTGAAATTATGTTGAATTACACTATATTAAGTTAAATTACATTATATTACGCTAAAATACGGGAAACTACGCTAAATTACGCAAAATTGCATATGAATAGGGACGATATCTTCACTGAAAAAGCGAAAAACACTAAAAATTTGAATTTTTTTGTTTAAATTATTTGATAGATTACTTCTTTTGATATATAATTAGCATATTTATTCTAAAATACGCTAAATTACTTCAAATTATGTTGAATAACATTGTATTAAATTGAATTACACTAAATACATTACATTAATCTAAAATACGATAAATTACGCTAAATTACGCTAAGTTACATTTGAATAGGACGATATCTTCACTGAAATGGCGAAAAACACTGAAACTTTGAATTTTTTGGTTTAAATTATTTGATAGATTATTTCTTTTGATATATAATTAGCATATTTATGCTAAAATATGCTAAATTACTTGAAATTATTTTGAATTACACTATATTAAGGTAAATTACATTATATTACGCTAAAGTACAGTAAACTTCGCAAAATTACGCTAAATTACATATGAATAGGGACGATATTCTCACTGAAAAGGCGAAAAACACTAAAATTTTGAACTTTTTTGTTTAAATTATTTGATAGATTACTTTTTTGATATATAATTAGCATATTTATACTAAAATACACTAACTTACTTGAAATTATGTTGAATTACACTATATTTAGTCAAATTACACTAAATTGCATTACATTACGCTAAAATACGCTAAATTACATATGAATAGGGACGATATCTTCACTGAAAAGACGAAAAACACTGAAAAATTAGAATTTTTTTGTCTAAATTACTTTATAGATTACTTCTTTTGACATAGAATTAGCATATTTATACTAAAATACGCTAAATTACTTGAAATTATGTTGAATTACACTATATTAAGTTAAATTACACTAAATTACAATACATTACGCTAAAATACGGTTGTAGGGCGCAGAAAGTTGCACAGCAGGTGGAAGGTGTGTGCATATGTTAAATGCCTCAAGGGTTCAATGCTCTCGATTTTCAAGACATGGGGTAGAACATCGAACTTGAAACATTCATTTTCTTTCTACAATTCCTTCGGTTCACCCTCGACAGACCTACTGTTCATAATCGGTCTATCGAGAGAGTTTATTGATTGGTGGGACGTTTAACTCCCAGCGGGCGCAAGCCCCCACTGTTAATTACATCAGATGACCCTTCCAAGTCATACTGAATACCTCGTTCATTCCAGGATTTGTGCCTATTTAAGTGAATTGAATAAGGGGGCTAAAAGGGGGACTCATGTATTGACTTTGGTTTTGATTTGGCTTTCTATATGTTGAATATGTGTATGTGTGTGATTTTACATTAGAATAATGTTTATTGCATTTTAAAATAGGAACTTGGATATTTGAGAAGTATATATACACCATTTGTTTATATTTGATTTATAACATATTTATTTACATTTTTATTAATTATTTACATTCTATTAAGAAATGAGATCATTTAATTTTGAAGGAAAGGGTATTTTGGTCATTTTATGATTTGGTTAATGCTTGAATATGTTTAATTTTGATTTAGAAGTGTGAGGAATTTGATTTGGGCTCATTTGGAACTGATTTGTGTCAATTCGGACTTAGGATGAGAAAGTTATGATTAAAAGGGTTGAAAGGGACCTATTTGTAAATATTTATATTTTTGTAAGGGCCTATTTACAAAGCTGAGAGGATATAGAATTATAATATGGGCCTTAGGCAGGGTTTAGATTGAAAATTGGGCTTTTGGGGACCACTTGGAAAGGATTTTTAGGAGTCAGGGGCCTTTTTATGAATTTATGAGGATTTCGCTGTAAACATTTAAAAATCAAAGGGGTTCATTTGTAAAAGGGACTTGGATTTCTTGGTATTTAGGGCTTTGAGATCCGTATTGGGCTTTAAGATTTGTAATTTTGGGTTTTGAAATTAGTGCAAAGCACTGATCTTGGATGAACTTCGGATTTGGTTATTGGGCTTTGAGATTAGTGCTGAAATGTTGAGATTGACATAGGGCTTCGAGATTCGTTTAAAGGGTCTTATTTTATATGACATGCAGGCCCCAGGTGACAGTGGGTCAGGGGCTGTCGGATATAGGCTTCGCCTTTGGATTAATATGTTGCTTCGAGATTGGGATATCATTTGAATTGTTGGTTTGGCGCTAAGATCTAGAGGGTTCATGCGACTTTAATTGTCGTGTCAGGTTGATGAACTGGGTTTCTGTACCCGATCCTAGGGTTCTGAGCTCCGGTGATCTATCGGCCATGGCAAAGTGAAAGGCAGACATGGTTAGCATCGCCTGAAGGTTGGGAATACGATCCATCCGCTGTCGGTTGCTTCTGGTTGTCGGAAAGTGACGTGTCACCGTGAAGCCCAGCTGCTATGATCGATTTGGGATTTCTACCCGATTTCTTTGATTTGAATCATGATTTTCTCTGATTGATTGGTGAATCGATATCGTATCTTCATTTAGTTGCTAATAGGGGTTTCAATTTTGGATTGAGTCAAGGTTTGGTCATGTTCAATACTTGGAGCTCTCGGTTCAGTACCGAACTGGTACCAGCAAGTGGTACATAGGCATGGAGGCATGATTAGAAGTTGAAAGAGCTTAATTTGGGTATCTGAAAGTGTATTAGCTGTTCAGGGAAACTTAATTTAGTTTTAGAATATTTATTTGATTAATAACATGAAGTATTTATGAATAAACGCATCTTTTTACAGATTTTTGTGAATAAATATATGTTATTTTGTCGTATTATCATAAGATATTGTGTAAATCTCAACTAACACCATTTTATGATTTTTTGGAATTTTATTTCTATTTCTAATGTTTTATTTGAGACAGGGGCATTGAAAGTAATTTTCCATTTTTAATTACTATTTTTTTTTCTGTTTTAGATGATGAAATTCAGAAATTCATAATAAATTTAAATTCAAATGAAGTCAGAAAAATATGAAATTCATGTCCATTTTGTGTATTTTGAAGTTTTGTACATGATTATGATGTTTATTTTTCAGTTTGGTCCTTGAATCAATTTTTATTGTACAATTTACCAGCAGAGGTCTTCTGGTCCTTTAAATGCTGATTTTCATTTTTTGAAACCTGAACTTCAAAAATTCATATAAAATTGAAATAAAATCCAATTAATGTGAAATTTGTGTCAATTTTATGTATTTTGGAGTCCTTTATCTGACTGTGTGATTTATTTCTCATTTTGAAATTTACAGCGACTTGTGCAGTTCAGTTTATGAACAGGGGTCATTTCTGGTCTGTTGGGGTATACCACTGTGCCAGCAACCTTTTAACCATGCTTGGTGATAGGTGTATTTTATATACACCGTCGATCTAGTTTTTATCATAAAATAACACCAAATATCTTGTATTTTGGGATATAAAGCGAATATAATACACCAAGAATCAAGTTACTGCGTTCGCTCGATGTTTCAATGCAGGAAACAGTGCAAAATGAAGAAAAACCGCCCAGTGCGGACGCACTCCCAGCCAGTGCGGACGCACTGGGTACTTAGCCAATTTTCCAGCGTCGCAGACCTCACAGATGAAAAGTCCGAGCGTAATGCGGACGCACTCAACTTCAGTGCGGACGCATTCACTACTTAGCCGATTTTTGCAACTTCCAGAATTTTCAGAAAAACAGAAGTTCAAGGCCAGTGCGGACGCATTAAGATCCAGTGCGGACGCACTCAGGAAATTTTGCAGAAAATCCAAAAAGGGAACTTGGAACCAAAGAAAATTTGGAGTCGGTGCGACCCAGACCACCCGCACTCAACTCCAGTGCGGACGCACTGGACTCGCAGACAGCCAGAAATTCGCATTTTCAAGAGGTTTTCTATTCTTGGCTTCCAAGGAACACGTTTTAGAAGGCCAAAAATAGCCATGGCAGTCTGAAGAGTGCACCCACTAACTCCACTTCTATCCTCTAAATTGGGCAAGGCCTTTGGCTATAAAAAGAGAAGAATTTCATCTCTCTCATCATCCATTATTATATCCGTTTTCCACATATTGAGAGAGGGAGATCCTGCAGAAATTCTCGAAGGCTTTTCAAGGAAGAAGAAGAAGAAGATTCAAGCAAGGAGTCGGCAAGATCGAGGTTTTAGATCTAAGAAAGGGTGTAATCATTTATTTATCTTATTCCTTATTGTTTTTGCCAATCTTTGTTATGGATCTCTCCAAGAGAGAGTAGTTCTCTTTCTAGGGGTTTAGGTCATGTAGCATGAACTTGTTTAATCCTATTTTACTCGGATTTTAGTTTTTATTATGATTGTTTGATTTGATGTTAATTTCTGTGATTTATTATTTGTGATGTTCCATGATTTGTACTTGAATTGTAGCGTCCCGCTTTGATCATTTAGACCCAAAGTAGATTAGGATCATATAGGATAGTGCAACTTGTTGTGCTTGACTTGTAGCGTCCCGCTTAAGTCTTCTTGATTAAAAGTAGATTAGGATCATATAGGATAGTATAAATTGTGATTGCAAATACCTTAGGATTTGAATTATAAGCGACCGTACTTTTGTATTCAAATCTGGAAAAATAGAAATTAAGGTTAGGGTTTGGTGAAGGACTTAGCGGTGAAGCCAAAACTTGATTGGGACACCTTAGAACAAATATCGATATATACACTTGAAGCACGTGATTAAATATCCCTCTAGGTTAGTGACAGCCCTAGAATTCGAGGCACATTAATCCGTCCACCCAAGGTATTCGTATTAATATTTGTTCCAAAGGCTAACTTAGGTTAGAAACCTCGTCATAGTCAAACATGAATTTAAACAAACCGAGTAGATAGAATTAGCAAGGGATTGTGGACCGAATACCCCTAGACTTCTCAAACTTGATTGTCACCCGATTTTATTGCTTTTTGTTACGAACTTTTAATTACTTTAATTTTCCTTCAAACAACGATTTTACGCAAAACCCCCCCCCTTTTACTTTTATTGTTTAGTTTAGAAGTAGTTTTCTTTATTAAAAATTGGTATTTTCCTATCTCCCTGCGGATCGACACCTAAATACTACGATCGATAGGTTGTGCGCTTGCAACTAACCTATTAATTGAGTACGAAGGTTTATAAATATTAAAGGCAAAAAGAGTACAAAATTCCTATATCTAAAATACTCAACAAGCTTTTTGGCGCCGTTGCCGGGGAGAATAGAATAGATACTAGTTTTTATTTAGGAAAGTACTTTTAATTCTTAGTTTCCTTATTTACTTTTCAGAAAATTAGAAAAATCCAAAAATATTTTACTTTCCTTATTATTTCTGCACTTTACTATTCTCTACTTCTATTATCTCTCTATCTCATCTCTTTTAATTCTCTCATAGATTTGAGCGCTGGCACCAGTCACAAGAAGTCAAACCGCGAAGATAAAAGCCGGTGAATCCTCTCTCTCTCAACCAATGGCAGGTCTAGATCCCAATCTAGGCATGCCTCGCAGCTTTGAGGTAGAAGTGGAAGACTATCCGGAAGGCCTTCTCAATCAAGACCTTCACGATAACAATCTGCCTCCTCCTCCAAATAACAACCAACCGCTACCACATCCACACCACAATGACCCACCTATTCTCAATAATAATCCTCTCTTCGGTGTCAATCCAAACAACAACAGAAATGGCCGCAATCGCCAACAAGGCCACCGCTTCGGTTTCATCCACAAGGCCAAGATCCGCACGAAATCAAGCCCTCTCTCATCCACTTGCTTGGCCAAAGTCAGTTTGGGGGAGCCCTAAACGAAGATCCACATGCCCACTTGGCGGTTTTCGAAGAATCTTGCGGCACTTTCGCTAGAGAAGGAGAAGAGCTAGACAACCTCAAGCTCAAATGCTTCCACCTATCCCTCCGTGATAATGCAAGATCATGGCTAAGGACCGTGAATCGGGACCACATAAGAAGATGGGACGACATGGAGAAGTTATTCTTAGGAAAATACTTCCCTCCATCCAAAACCCAGCACTTCCGAACCAAGATCACGACATTCAAACAAGCCGAGGGAGAGTCTTTGACCGAGGCATGGGATAGATGGGCCGAGCTCCAGCGCTTGTGCCCTAACCATGGCCTTGACATGTGGTTGCTTTTTCAATTCTTCTTTGCAGGTTGCACAATAGCCACCAAGACTCATTTGAATTCAGCCGCAGGAGGTAATATGTCAAAGATGGATCCTGAGCAAGCCATGCTAATGATTGAGGACATGGCGATCAACCAAAGGGAATGGACGGCCGAAAGAGGTGGACGAACCCAAACCACGCCGGGAATCCTGAAAATCGATGAAGTTACCGCCTTAAGAGCCCAAATGGAAGCCTTGCAACATCAAATGACGCAAATGCAAAACGTCAAATCCGTGACGAACAAGGCTTCATGCGGCATTTGTGGAGAGTCGACTCATATCACCGCTGATTGCAAAGTCCTTTTAGAAGGAGAGGACGTCGAGCAAGTCAATGCAATGTTTTACAATCAAGGTGATAAGAGAAACGATCCGATCTACAATAAGGTTAGGCCTAACGATAATTTCAATTCGAATACATATAACCCTAACACAAGGTGGAACCATCCAAATTTCAAGTGAAAGACTGAAAATGAAAACTCAAACTCAAACCAATACCAAGGTAATTTCAATCAATACCAAAATCGGTCAAACCAAAACTCGTACCAAGGACCTTCTCAAAACAACAAATTAGAAAAATTGATAGAGGGCCTTGTCATCTCTCAAAACGAGTTCATGAACCAACAAAGAAGCACCAATTCCGATATTTCGGATTCCTTGAGAAATATGAACAATAGATTTGAGTTTTTAGAGACCAAAACAAAGATGCTAGAAACACAAATCGCACAACAAGCATCTTCATTCTCCCGTCAACAAGGGACGCTTCCGGGCAAACCCGACATCAACCCGAGAGAGCATGCGAATGCCGTGACCTTGAGGAGCGGCAAGGAGTATGAAGGACCTACCATGCCCAATGAAGAGGAGCAGCAACCTCCCAAGGAAACACACGACGTTAGCAACTCCCCTTGATGCGAATGCAGCACCTACAAGTGCGGATGCACCGCCATCGGAAAAGTATCAAACAACGGGTAATTCAAGTTCTCCGAAGGTAAAAAATGCTGAAACTCCTAAGTACATTCCCCCACATAGGTTTGTACATTTTCCTCAAAGGTTAGTAAAGCATAAATTAGACCAACAATTTGCCAAATTTGTAGACCACTTAAAGAGATTGAATATCACCATCCCTTTTACCGAAGCGATTACCCAAATGCCCACTTACGCAAAGTTTTTAAAAGAAATTTTATCCAACAAAAGAACACTTGAGGAAGTGGGTACGGTGTCCCTAAATGAGGAGTGTAGCGCCCTCTTCTTAAACAAGCTACCTCCAAAACTTAAGGACCCGGGAAGCTTTGCAATCCCATGTAAGATAGGAGATACCAAATTTGATAGGTGTTTATGTGATTTAGGGGCAAGTGTTAGTCTCATGCCAAAATCGGTATATCTAAGATTAAACTTAGGGGAATTAAAACCAACGAGAATGTCCTTGCAATTGGCCGATAAAACGATAAGGTTTCCCGAGGGAATTGTGGAGGATGTAATTGTCAAAATAGGTGAATATTTTGTGCCTATTGATTTCGTGGTTGTGGAATTGGAAGAGGACACTCATACCCCTATCTTGTTAGGTCGTGATTTCCTTATAACTGCAGGTGCCAATATCGATGTTAAAGAAGGAAAAATTTCCTTTGACATTGGTGGAGAAAAGGTTGACTTTCACATGTTTAAATCTATTTTCCTTCTAATGATAATGACTCAATATGTAGGGTTGATGTTTTAGACTCTATAATTGATGATCATCTAGATAGGATGATGAAAGGAAAGCAACTGGACGAAATCCTGGAAGAAACCGACCCCGAAAACGGCAAAAACTGCGAAAACAACCCTCAGTGCGTCCGCATCAATCCACAGTGCGTCCGCACTTTCACAGAAGAGGAGTCAGGGGCACTTGACCGAGCGCAGTGCGTCCGCATCAATCCACAGTGCGTCCGCACCTTGCCCGATTTAACCTCAGTGCGTCCGCACTCAACCCGCAATGATGCCGCAGATTCCAAAATTTTGCTTACCCAGGCGCAGTGCGTCCGCACTGAATATGAATGCGTCCGCACTCAGGCTGAAATAGCTCAAATCGAAGCCAATTCGACCAATTTCGCACCACCGAAGGTCGAACTCAAGCCATTGCCACCTACTCTTCGCTACGAGTACCTGGGGACAGATGAGACATATCCGGTGATAGTCAATTCCGAGCTCAACAAAGATCAAACCAAGAAGCTCCTTCATGAACTAAGATTGCATAGGAAGGATATACAATCGATGATCTAACCGGAATTAGCCCCTCCTTTTGCATGCACAGAATTTTAATGGAGGATGATCACAAGCCTTCTATCGAATCTCAAAGGCGACTCAATCCGAATCTCAAGGAAGTCGTAAAGAAGGAAATCATGCAAACTCCTAGATGCCGGTATCATCTACCCAATCTCCGATTCAAAATGGGTAAGTCCGGTTCATGTTGTGCCAAAGAAAGGTGGTACCATAGTGGTGAAAGGCGAAGGCGACAAGATGATATCAACAAGGGTGGTGACCGGTTGGCGAATGTGCATCGACTACCGCAAGCTAAACAATGCAACAAGGAAGGATCACTTCCCTCTACCTTTTGTCGACCAAATGCTCGAAAGACTCGCTTACCATTCACATTTTTGCTATTTAGATGGGTATAGTGGTTTCTTTCAAATTCCAATTCACCCCGATGACCAAGAGAAAACAACATTTACTTGTCCCTATGGTACGTTCGCGTACCGTAGGATGCCGTTTGGTTTATGTAATGCACCGGCCACGTTCCAAAGAGCCATGATGGCTATATTTTCTGATTTATTAGAAAATTCTGTGGAAGTTTTCATGGATGATTTTTCGGTATTTGGTACTTCATTTGACAATTGCTTGACTAATTTAATCAAAGTTTTAGAACGTTGTGAGCAGGTCAATTTAGTACTCAATTGGGAGAAATGTCATTTCATGGTGCAACAAGGAGTTGTCCTAGGCCATGTGGTGTCATCCAAGGGGTTGGAAGTCGACAAAGCCAAGGTGGAGGTGATAGAGAAATTGCCCTATCCAACATGCGTAAAAGATGTGCGAAGCTTTCTAGGACATGCGGGATTCTATAGGCGGTTCATCAAAGATTTTTCGAAAATTTGCAAACCTCTTACTAACTTGACAATGCAAAATGTTGAATTTAAATTTGATGAACCTTGCATTGAAGCTTTTTGCAGGATTAAAGAAGCACTAATTTCAGCCCCAATTCTCCGACCTCCGAATTGGGATGCCCCTTTTGAAATTATGTGTGATGCAAGCGACTACGCCGTGGGAGCCGTCCTAGGACAGCGAACCGATAACAAGCCACATGTGATCTATTACGCAAGCAAGGTATTAGATGAAGCACAAATGAATTACACCACAACCGAGAAGGAATTTCTAGCGGTAATCTTCGCCATCAACAAATTTCGACAATATTTGGTGGGATCTAAGGTGGTGGTGTACACCGATCATGCGGCAATCCGATACCTTCTCAACAAGAAAGATGCCAAACCACGCCTAATTCGGTGGATCCTCCTCCTCCAAGAGTTCGACCTAGAGATTAAAGACAAGAAAGGGATCGAAAACTCTGTGGCGGACCACCTTTCACGCATCAATAACATACCAAAAGAAGGGGACTTGCCAATCGACGATTCATTCATTGATGAGCAACTATACGCAGTACAAAGCTTAGAAGCCCCTTGGTATGCGGATTATGTTAATTACTTAGCATGTGGGTTGGTACCCCCGGAGCTCTCTTACACACAAAGGAAGAAATTCTTTTCAGATGTTAAAAACTATTATTGGGATGAACCTTTGTTATTTCAATTGGGGGTAGACGGTATACATAGGCGTTGTGTACCACAAGAAGAGGTAAACCAAATTCTCCAATGTTGCCATTCATCCGCCTATGGAGGACACGCCTCAACCGACAAAACTGCAGCAAAAGTTCTCCAAGCCGGATTCTATTGGCCGACGATCTTCAAAGATGCGCGAGAATATGTGCTTAAGTGTGACAAATGCCAACGAACCGGCAACATATCAAAGAGACATGAGATGCCTCTCCAAGGGATCCTAGAAGTGGAGGTTTTCGATGTATGGGGAGTTGACTTCATGGGCCCTTTTCCGAGTTCATGCAACAACAAGTACATCCTTGTAGCGGTCGATTATGTGTCAAAATGGGTGGAAGCCGTGGCAAGCCCAACCGCCGACTCCGCCGTGGTAAGAAAGCTTTTTCAAAGAATTATTTTTCCTAGGTTTGGAGTACCTCGAGTGGTGATTAGCGATGGCGGCTCTCATTTCATCAACCGCCAATTCGACAATCTTCTACTCAAGTACGGAGTCAAGCACAAGGTAGCCACACCTTACCACCCTCAAACAAACGGGCAAGTTGAAGTTTCCAATCGTGAGATAAAAAGCATCTTACAAAAAGTTGTTAACACATCGAGAAAAGATTGGTCGCTGAAACTTGATGAATCACTTTGGGCATACCGCACCGCCTACAAGACACCAATAGGGATGACTCCCTTTAAATTGGTCTATGGGAAACCATGTCATTTGCCGGTCGAACTCGAGCACAAGGCATATTGGGCGATAAGAGCGCTAAATTTCGATCTAAAAGCCGCCGGTGCGAAACGAATTCTCGACTTACATGAGTTGGATGAATTGCGCCTCAATGCATACGAAAATGCCAGGCTATACAAGGAAAAGACAAAGAGGTGGCATGACAAACACATCATAAGGCGAGAATTTCACGAAGGAGATATGGTCTTGCTATACAATTCGCGACTCCGCCTCTTTCCCGGAAAGTTGAAGTCAAGATGGAATGGCCCATACCAAATCCGGAAGGTTTTTAACAATGGAGCAATTGAGATTTGGAGCAACAATACGGGTTCCTTTAAGGTAAATGGACAACGCCTTAAGCACTTCAACCATGAAGATCCAATAGAAAAGGTGGACGGTTCCTACCTAGCCAACCCTATTCGTCAATAAGCAAAAGCCATGTCGAGCTCACGACGTAAAATTGAGCGCTTCTTGGGAGGCAACCCAAGTTTTTACTTTTTCTTTCTTTACATTTTTATTTTTACTTTCTCAAAAATTTACATTTTTAATGACTCAGCCAATTTTTCCGGTCAAAAATTCATGAAAATAACCTGAGTGCGTCCGCACTAAACTTCAGTGCGTCCGCACCACCTACTTAGAAAATTTTTCAGACAGGTTTTACCATAAAAATTGGCCAGACCGAGCGTAATGCGTCCGCACACAAATCCAGTGCGTCTGCACCGACAGCAACTGTAGGTCAGAACTTTCTACCCAAGAGCAGTGCGTCCGCACTGAGGATCAGTGCATCCGCACCCGAGGTACGCTACATTTAATTTTCAATTTCTTCAGAAAATCGGAAAAATTCGAATTTTTGGGTGAGTGCGGATGACCACCCGCACTAAGGCCCAGTGCGTCCGCACTCGGGCTTCTCTCCTTCTTAAACCGACCCCTTCTCTTCATTTTTCTTCGCGCCTTTTCGATTTTAAAACCGAAAAACTTGATTTTTCTCTCCCAAAACCCGAAAACCTCGTTTTTCTTTCAAAATCTCCCTCTCCTCTCTCTTCTCTACCACTTCTCTCTTCTTTTCTCTCTCTTTTCCTCTTCAAAACCGAAAACCCAACTTTTCTCGATCTTTTTAAACGCCGCTTCGATAAAACTCGGATTTCTTCGCATTTTCTCGAAATTTTCGCGATCTACAACAAGGTTTGATCTCTCCTTACTCTACTTTTGTCAATTACTACTTAGATCTGTGAATTTGGTACCAAAATCGGAAAAATCGACCAAAAAGGGTGAAAACGGTTCAAATTCGACCCCCGTGCGAGTGCCCCCACCCGCACTGCCATTTAGTGCGTCCGCACTAAGCTTGGGGGAAAAACCTAACCAGACCCATTTTTCGGTTTTTTTTTTTGTCCAAGTCCCCAGTGCGACCAGACCAGTCGCACTTAGAGCCAGTGCGTCCGCACTGCGCTCGGACTTTTCCAAAGCAGCCCCGAAATGTTCAAAAATTTGGTGAAGTACCCACTGCGTCCGCACTGACCACCAGTGCGTCCGCATTGCGACCTAGAAAAACCTCTCATATTTGGTTAAGTACTCAGTGCGGCCAGGACCACCCGCACTGAGAGTCAGTGCGTCCGCACTAGGCTCGGGAAAAATCAGAAATGACCCTGAATTGAACCAAAATTGAACTGTTTGAACACAGTGCGTCCGCACTGACCACCAGTGCGTCCGCACTCAGCCCAAATTGTATCAAAAAAATTCTAAATTTTAATTCTTTCAATTCTTTTTAGAATGCCGAAGAAATCAACTGCCAATAAGCGCAGGTGTGAGACGGGCCAAGGAAGTCGGGGACCACCTCCTTATCCACCCGCCTTGCCACTCAACGAAGGTCAAGAGTTAAGGCACAACCTTCTGCAGGGCCGCCGAACCCTCGAGCCATCTAGATGGATATGCCGAGAAACACTCCAAACGCTCGGACTCCTCGAGTCGGTGCAAATGCTCACCGAGCGGCTTGGCTTGTGGGAATTTCTTTGTGATGAGGTCGAGACATATGAAGGACTTACTATCGAGTTCCTCTCCTCGTACGAATTCGACCGGGCTTCACGAACATTAAATTTCAACCTCGGAGGCTTCTCACATATGTTCCACACCACCGAACTCATGCAAGCACTCGATCTATCCACCGAAAATATCGATCAGATGCGCACCATTCTCGACTTCTTCCATGACATGAGCGAGGCCCAGTTTCGCATCTTAACATGCCAAGACGGGGTCCTCGGTCAGCAAAGGGTCAAGAATGTCCTCCATCCGGCCCTCCGATATCTCCAGCGGGTGCTCTCTCACACTCTCTTTGCCCGAGGGGAGAGCGCATCGGTCTTCAACCTCGGAGATATGGTGTATGTATGTTGCATGCTCCGGCGCAACAATGGCGAGATGGATTACATGCCGCATATCGGGTACAACTTGGCCAAACACATGCAAAATGTGTCGCACAACATGCGACCGGGTGGAAAGATTCGAATTGGAGGCATTGTCACAAAAATTGCCCGGTACTTGCAAATACCGACCATTGGTGATGTGGTGGTGCCCGGTTACACGCTAGTGGACCTCGACGGTTTATTCCGGGCAAGGCTCATCCGATGGGATGATATTCAAGAGGCTTGGATCAACTTGGGCCCAAAGGACAACATCCGACATCGGTTGCCTCTACAAACTCAAATCGATCCTTTGGACACCGATACTTGGAAAATTGTAGATGAGCCACTCGAGCCACCACTACCACCGCCGCCGCAACAACAACAACCACCTCAGCAAGCCGCACCCGATGCCGCACAAGCACAAGGCATGCCAACCAACCAACAAATCTGGGATTTCATGCAAACCATGAACACCTCCATCAATAACCTGAGCATCAATGTTGGTGGTCGCTTGGATAGCATGAATGGCCGCATGGATGCCTTTGACCGCCGCTTTGACGAGGTAGAGGCCGAGGCAGCTCGAGCAACATACTATTCCCGCCGAGGATGCATGCACGCAAACCCGCATTTTGAGGATGATCCACCGACACCACCGTACCAAAGACGGGCCGCTCAAAGGAGAGAGTACGAGATGGCGCAAGAGCGCGAAGCGGCGAGGCTAGCGCAAGAAGCGGCAAGGCAAGCACAAGAGGCCGGCAACAATGACGAAGAGGAGGACGAGACCGAAGACATGGTTTTCGATGAGGATTGATCCCGCGCAACACCACCACCATTATACGCCAGTAAAGTAGTTCATGTTTCTTCTCTCTTTTTAGTTTATTTTTTAGTACTGAGGACACTGCTTTATTTAAGCTTGGGGGAAGGGAAGAAATTGTATCTGCATACATATTTATTTTTTCGAAACTTTTTAGGATTTATAACCTTGCTTTTTACTTGACCATGAATAGGATTTGTGATTTTGAACTTAATTGCTTGCGATTACGAATTTGTCAAGACGTTTTACGAGGTTATGAAAAATAGAGTCTTGCATAATTGGACTTAATTGTCTAAAAATGCATAAAGTATAAAATCATGTTTAAAATTTTTTTGTGTTAAAAGTTGGCAAAAATAAAAAATTTCATAAACTTGAGTGATTGACAAAAACTTTAAGTATTCTTGCACGATTTTTCAAATTTTTGGTAAAAACCCTTAAAATATATTTGAAATGACGACATAGTTCGGCGAAAAACTTTGTGGAAATAAAGGTATTTGAAAATGAGAAATTAGAAATTCAAATTTATTAGAGAAGCCATTTAGATTTGGAAATTTTAAATTGTGAAAAATTGGGATATCCGCGAGTGTGAAAGAATATTTAGGATGTGTGTATTCATGATATGTGCATAAATGTTGAAAAATTTAGATGAAAATTAAAATAAAAATGAGATTCCAATGACCTATGTTACGGCTTCATGACGTACTTATGGTTATGAGTCCTTAGCACTCTTGCTCCACTAGTCTCCCGATAAAATTAACATTCGTGTTAGTAGAAGGGTTAGACTAAGAGCATGCAAAGCACCCTTGAATTAGAACGGTTGGGTACGGTTAACTACTTGTAACTAACCGGTGCTTAAATGAGGATGGGAAAATAGTGCTAAAATCGTGAAAAAGTCTTCAAGGTGAGAAAATCAAAAGCAACAAAAACAAAAGAATATACATGTATCAACACACGAAGTCCGTAATTATTCTTACCCAAGTTTGATTCAAGCTTGGGGGTATTTTGAAAATTCTACATTTTAAATGGCATATCTTTTAAATTTGGGTATACGAAGTTCACAAATTCAAAGCCTTTAAGGAAATAAAAGTTAGAGTAATCGAATTGTGGGTTGATTCATAATTATTCGAGGGTTGAACTTGGGATTTGGGAAATATGCATGAAGACTTTTAAAGGTTGGCAAGATCATACAAGTTTTTCATTTTTGAGAAATATATACTTGATATAGGGTTGAATTGTAGATCGAATTGTAGTTCAAGTTTAAATATTGCTTGGGGACAAGCAAAGTTCAAGCTTGGGGGTATTTGATAGGTGTATTTTATATACACCGTCGATCTAGTTTTTATCATAAAATGACACCAAATATCTTGTATTTTGGGATATAAAGCTAATATAATACACCAAGAATCAAGTTACTGCGTTCGCTCGATGTTTCAATGCAGGAAACAGTGCAAAATGAAGAAAAACCGCCCAGTGCGGACGCACTGGGTACTTAGCCAATTTTCCAGCGTCGCAGACCTCACAGATGAAAAGTCCGAGCGTAATGCGGACGCACTCACCTTCAGTGCGGACGCATTCACTACTTAGCCGATTTTTGCAACTTCCAGAATTTCTAGAAAAACAGAAGTTCAAGGCCAGTGCGGACGCACTAAGATCCAGTGCGGACGCACTCAGGAAATGTTGCAGAAAATCCAGAAAAGGGAACTTGGAACCAAAGAAAATTTAGAGTCGGTGCGACCCAGACCACCCGCACTCAACTCCAGTGCGGACGCACTGGACTCGCAGACAGTCAGAAATTCGCATTTTCAAGAGGTTTTCTATTCTTGGCTTCCAAGGAACACGTTTTAGAAGGCCAAAAATAGCCATGGCAGTCTGAAGAGTGCACCCACTAACTCCACTTCTATCCTCTAAATTGGGCAAGGCCTTTGGCTATAAAAGGAGAAGAATTTCATCTCTCTCAGCATCGATTATTTATATCCATTTTCCACATATTGAGAGAGAGAGATCCTGCAGAAATTCTCGAAGCCTTTCAAGGAAGAAGAAGAAGAAGAAGATTCAAGCAAGGAGTCGGCAAGATCGAGGTTTTAGATCTAAGAAAGGGTGTAATCATTTCTTTATCTTATTTCTTATTGTTTTTGCCAATCTTTGTTATGGATCTCTCCAAGAGAGAGTAGTTCTCTTTCTAGGGGTTTAGGTCATGTAGCATGAACTTGTTTAATTCTATTTTACTCGGATTTTAGTTTTTATTATGATTGTTTGATTTGATGTTAATTTCTGTGATTTATTATTTGTGATGTTCCATGATTTGTACTTGAATTGTAGCGTCCCGCTTTGATCATTTAGACCCAAAGTAGATTAGGATCATATAGGATAGTGCAACTTGTTGTGCTTGACTTGTAGCGTCCAGCTTAAGTCTTCTTGATTAAAAGTAGATTAGGATCATATAGGATAGTATAAATTGTGATTGCAAATACCTTAGGATTTGAATTATAAGCGACCGTACTTTTGTATTCAAATCTGGAAAAATAGAAATTAAGGTTAGGGTTTGGTGAAGGACTTAGCGGTGAAGCCAAAACTTGATTGGGACACCTTAGAACAAATATCGATATATACACTTGAAGCACGTGATTAAATATCCCTCTAGGTTAGTGACAGCCCTAGAATTCGAGGCACATTAATCCGTCCACCCAAGGTATTCGTATTAATATTTGTTCCAAAGGCTAACTTAGGTTAGAAACCTCGTCATAATCAAATATGAATTTAAACAAACCGAGTAGATAGAATTAGCAAGGGATTGTGGACCGAATACCCCTAGACTTCTCAAACTTGATTGTCACCCGATTTTATTGCTTTTTGTTACGAACTTTTAATTACTTTAATTTTCCTTCAAACAACGATTTTACGCAAAACCCCCCCTTTTTATTGTTTAGTTTAGAAGTAGTTTTCTTTATTAAAAATTGGTATTTTCCTATCTCCCTGCGGATCGACACCTAAATACTACGATCGATAGGTTGTGCGCTTGCAACTAACCTATTAATTGAGTACGAAGGTTTATAAATATTAAAGGCAAAAAGAGTACAAAATTCCTATATCTAAAATACTCAACAAGACTTTTCATGCATTTTAATTTTCATTAAAATTATGTCATTTTCTATTTAATGCATACTTTTTTCATATTTAAATAATCATATTTATCATTAAAGAGATCCACATTCATTCAATGTGAATTTCTTGATTAGATCCATTTTGCACCATTTGAGGGATGGATGGCATATGGCAAACATGTGGACATATATCCATGAGCGATAGCACATATTTTTGGTATGTTGCTATATTTTTTAAAAGAATCCCAGGAAAAGACAGAAAAATAGACATGAAGAAACAAATTAATTACCTAACTCCAATATGTATTTCAATCATTTTATAAAAAAATAATATGTTTTGATTTCCGAGGACACTGAATTGTAACGGTTTTTGTTTGATGGTTCATTTTTCTTTTGGACAAAATAATGATGCATACATATTCACCCTTCAGAAAACAAAAATGTGTTTTGTTGTGAATTTAACTATCAAAACACATTGTTGTGAATCTAAAACTCATTATTCAATATATTAAAAATAAATACTTATCTGAAGTGAAGTGTACCAGTACGCTCACTATTTTGAATATTCAAACTATTTTTA
>JAJGRW010000130.1:1215514-1259796 GCA_025461045.1 Carex parvula | reverse complement strand
TCATGATCTCTCCTTGAATAATTTATTCACCTCATGATTGACCTCATTAGTCTTACCCCTTAGAAAAATTTTCATCGAACAATTATTCCACAAATATCCTTAAAGTTGAGAGTATTAGTTCCCCTTGATTGATAAATGGATCCATTCCAATCAATAGGAATTCTAAATGATATAATTTTTATTTCCTTCCCAATTGATTGGAGCAAAGTATGACAACTAAGTGGTGTTGGTACTTGTGGACTATTTTGAAAAATTACAATAGTACAAAAATTTAAATTTGGGAGGTTTTCTCGAGCCTATGGTAACTAGTCTGGGTGTAGGCACCACTGTACTCTTTTTATCCTCCATCTTTATATCTATTTTTTTTTCTTTTTCTGATTTCTATTTTCTTTTATTTATCTCATTTCTGATTTTTGTATGTTTCTCTATTTTCTGAAAATAAAATAAAATATTTTGTGTCACAAGCACCATGATTACACACCAATCCAAGTATTCATTCATACAGGAATTATTACATAGTTTTGCTAGGGGTTTATCTATAATAAATGGATATTCTAAAACACTATCAAATTTAAAAGACTTTGCAAAATAAATTACTCAATAAATAAAAATTCTAGGGTTTGCGATTTTTGATCAACTCTCATGGTTAGCAATTAATTGTTCACTTTGAGATCACTAATTATTTTTAACAATTCTGAATTTTTTGTATCATGGCCAATTGTCTAAACCTTAGTCCTAATTCAATTTAAACAATTCCAATTTGATTAACCTACTCCTAAAAAAATAAAATGCAAGCTAGCTAAAAAGCTCAATCTAATCATTCTAGGATTTTCGGTAAAGCCTCCAACCCTAGTCAAAAATTGAGTAAAACTACTAGCACCTAAGAATTTAAAATGCGAAATTTTTTTTTTAAAGATACATGGTCAATTTACTTTCCTACCCCCCGAATAAAATTGAGCATTGTCCCCAATGCTCGAGAGATAAAAATAAAGGAAATAGTAAAGTAAAAAGACCAGGGAAAGATACAACTCACTGCACCTCAATCCTGAGGTGGTGGAGGTGATGGTGGTCGCTGGATCTCCTCGTAGAATGACGGGTCGAAGAGTCCGTATGGTGGAGACTGGTATGGTAAACCGGTGGTGAGGGCATGCTGGTAGTATTGCTGTGACATGTAGCGGGCCTGCTGTGCCTCCCGCCTGTTGTTGGCAGCATACCCTCGCAGCTCGTCTATGCCCTGACGAACTTGGCCTACAGAGTGACATGCCGTGTCATACTGCTGGTCAAGCCGGGCATAAGTGGTCCTAATGTCGATGGAGAACCTTTCCATGTTCGCGTTGACCTCTTTGGACGGCTTGGAGAACTCGGTTGAATCCACTCTGAGGGGCATCAGATGGTCCCGCCCCTTGTCACGCTGCTTCTACCGCGAGCGCCTCTTGCCGAGCCCTTCGCTCATTTGCCGCCATTTCTTGCATGTATGCGGCGGCTGCTGCTGTTTCGGCTCTGTCCTCTTCTTCAGCCTCGGCCTCAAGGGCCTCAAAATCAACTTCATCTTCGCTTTCCTGAGCGGCCTATCTGCCGATAGGTGCCACTTGCCTCCATCTTTCCTTGTTTTTGAGAGGTAGTGGTTTGCAGGGCATTTGAACCCTCCTCCTTTCGATGTTATATAAGTATGGCTCGGGAGGTCTGCCGCTGATCATCCTCATGGCGGTGAGGCACTCGATATCTAAGAATTTCATACCGGTGCCTTCTTTCAGGAAGTCTACCTCGATTCTGAGTTGGCGGGCAAGGATTGTTGCGATGGCACCGATGGAGATATTTCCTCCGCCCCTTTTGTTTTGTCCAATTGAGTGGATGTGGTTGCAGAGGAAGTGGCCGATGTGCGGAGGCTCTTCCGGTGTGATGAGCATGCACTTGAGAATGTAAAGCTCAGGGAAGGTGACTTTCGCGCATGTCTCGCCTCAAGCAAAAAGAGAGTTGCTGAGAGCCGGCTGCATGTAACGGAGCACCGGATGGACAATGTGGCTGGCGACTCTCGGATCACTGATGCGGTCATTGGTGATCAGCTTCCAAAAATTCCGGTCGTCATTGTATGCCTGTACGCCTTCATCTTTAAATCCGAAAATGTCACAGAAGTCACCCATTGACATCTCCTGCTCTATATTCATCAGCTGAAATTTGATTATGTCATTTTCGGAGGAGAAGGTGGCAATGAACTCGCGGGTAAGGTCGTCATAGACCGGGACATCCACCAGCTTGTTGAGAAAGTCCCAGATGTGAACCCTTTTGGCTAGGGTTCTGAATTGAATGAGGAGGCTGAGCTTTTCAAGGGTTTCGATGTGGATAGCCTTGTGGTTGATGATTTTGTTGTCTTCTAATTTTTCGAAGACATTGGCGTGTGCCCTGTAGGTGAATTTTATGTTCAGGGGGTTATGTTGTTGCCCCTCCATTGGTTGCGGTTCTTCTTGAGGAGGAGACTCAGGCAACTCTTCTCGTTCGGGGCTCCGTTCGGGTGATTCAGGTGGTGGGTTTTGAGAAGAGGACTCCCCCCCTCTTCTTCTTGCCTCTACCTGTCAAAGCCTTAAGAAGACCACGTGTTTTTAGGGCCATTTATGGTATCTACCAGCCTCTGTTACGGGCCGTATTGGGTTGATACGGAGTGGTTACGGACCCGTGTGCTGGTGTAAATTGGTCAAGTGCAGGACTGAATACGGACAGTATTGACAAATACGGACCGTATTGAACTGGTACTGGTTCTGGTAAAACTGGGAAAACCTAATTTTTTTGTTGTTTTTTTTTGTTCGTGATTTTTGGTATTTAACTAAATATAAAAGAGAAAACTAACTCTAAAACTAAATTGCAAAGAGAAATAAAAGACTAATTTTAAGAAATTGAAATAAAATTGAAAAAGAAGAGAGAAAAGGGGGAAGAACCGAAATGGTGGAGATCAATGGTGCTCACGGCGGATACGGGTCGGATACGGCCCGTATTGGAGGTCGGTGTGAGTGAAGGTGGTCTCCCTTGGCGGCCGGCGGTGTAGGCGAGGGTGTGCTCGGGTTTTGCAAGAAAGAGGAGGAGGTGAAGAGAAAGGAGGAAGGGAGATAGAGAGATGAAAAGAAGAGGAGAAGAGAAACGGGAGAGAGGGGGCTCAAAAATAGAAAAACCTCTAATTTGAACGGTTACCCAACTTCGCGCCTCTTCGTTAACGGGTTTTAATTTCACAGATCGACTTTGATTACGGACCGTATTGGCTACTACGGTCCGTATTCGATCCGAGATTTTTGATCCTGATAACTGTTTCCAATTCTTCTGAATACGGTCCGCATTGGCTGATACAGGCCGTATTCGCTACTGTCTTCCTTTTTCTTTCAACTCCTGCTCCGTATTCACTGTCTTAGTCCGTATTGGCTGATACGGTCAGTAACAGAGAATATATTCTTGACTTTTCCAATGTTTTTAACCGAGCCCTTCCTCTAGCATGTTCACCTGGTCATGAAAAAAGAGTGGATGTGATTCGTTCCCTAGTTAAAGTCTAATAAACTAAAAAAAAAAAAAAATTATAAGAAAATATAAAAGTGGCCTTGGGTTGCCTCACAAGAAGCGCTTGTTTAAAGTCGTTGGCTTGACTTTGTGTCGCATCAGTTTCTTCTAGATATCCTCCCGTTAATGTAAGCGGGTTGCTTATCGGGTGGTTCGCCTTCAGCGTCTTCTGTGGTCTCTTCATCATTGCCCTTCTCGAAGAAGTCGGTTGGTGTTTGAGGTCCGGGGTCGAACGCCAGGCTCACACCGAGCACTACTTCAACCTCGTCCAGTCTTTGAGAAATTGCATCGAGTTCTTCGCGTAGGTTTTTGATTAATGCAAGGGCTAAGAGAGAATAATTCCTGTTGTTTGCGATATTAGGGCTCTTGTTCAGATCATCGGTTTGTGTTGTCACGGAGGTTGGATGGATCTGACCGTTATCTTGTATAATGAATAGTCTCACCACTTCTGCTTTGTGCATCGTCTCCTCGATGTCTTCAAATTCATCCATTCGCAATTCATCATTTCCATACTCATCCGTTGTTTCCAAATTGTAGACAAGATTTATGTCAGGTGGGACTTTGGTTTCATTCATGTTGAAGATCATCTTGTTCTCGCCAACACTGAGTGAAATCTTCCCATTCCTAACATCAATCATTGCCCCACAAGTGGTGAGGAATGGCCTTCGAAGGATGATCCGAATCTGCTCATCTTTTTCCATATCAACTACCACAAAATCTGCTGGTATCCAGAATTTACCGACTTTGATTGGGATATCAAGCAACATCCCTTCAGGATATCGAATTAATCGGTCAGCTAGTTGCAATGAAATCCTTGTTGGTGATAGGTCTCCACATTCCAGTTTATCAAATACTACCTTAGGCATCAGACTCACATTTGCTCCCATATCACATAAAGCTCTCTTAAAATCGGTTGTGCCAATGGTACATGGTATCGAGAAGCTTCCCAGATCTTTCAACTTTGTTGGTAGTTTGCTCTGCACGAGCGCACTACATTCCAGATTGAGCAGAAATGTTGAGAGTTCTTGGAGTCTACTTCGGTTTGAAAGAATCTCCTTCAGAAATTTAGCATACGAGGGTATGCTTGCAATTGCCTCAGTGAAGGGGATTGTGACTTGTAATTGCTTGAGTGTCTCCATGAATCTCGCAAATTGCTGCTCCATCTTATGCTTGGCAGGCCTTGGAGGGAATGGCAGAGGTGGCTTGTAGGGTGGTGGTGAAATGTATTCAGGTTCGGGTTGTCGCTCGTCTCCACCTACGGTGTCATTCTGCTCCTCAATAAGGTCTGTCTGCAGTTCGAATACGGGCAGCTCCGGTGGTTGCGGCTCGTACTCTTCGGAATGCGATGGTTCTGCATGCATCTCATCGGAAGTTTGATCGGGCATGGGAGGTCCCTGATAAGCTGTACCGCTCCTTAACGTTATGCTCTTGCAAGTCTCTCTCGGGTTTTCTTCCGGTTGGCCCGGAAATTTGCCTTTTCCGCGTGTAATATTCGAGAGTTCTTTAGCCATCTTAGAGACATTGTCTTCTAAGTCTTTGTTGCGGTTTGTTAAGGATTCGATCTTTTGTGCGATTTCGGCGTTAGCCTTATCTTGCTTCTCTAGGAATCTCTCCATTAGTGATGTGATGTCAGGTTGCTGTGGTTGGTTGTACTGCCTCGGTTGGTAATTTGGTTGAGGATTGTTGTATCTTGGTTGATAATTGGGCTGTGGTTGGTAGTTCTGTTGAGGTGCAGCAGGCCTTTGATTATTTGCGTATGAGAGATTTGGATGGTTTCGGTTGTTCAGATGGTATGTATTGTAGGCGGGCTGAGGTCGAAAGCTGTTGTCGATTGCGTTTGCTTGCTCTATTTCTTCCTCAGTTTCCGTCACATTCATATATTCGGTCATCTCATGTGCTCCTCCACAATAGCCACATGCTGTTGCGGCATTGACTGCTGCTACCGTTCGCTGCTTGGTTTGCTTGCTGAGTGCCATTTGCAAAGCATCAATCTTTGCGCTCAGCATGGAGATATCATCTACTCGGTGCATGCCAGGTGTTGGAGTTGGCTTCTTTCGCTCAGGGATCCAGTAGTGTTGGTTGATTGCAATCTCTTCAATTAGGTTGTAAGCCTCGTCAGGTTCCTTGTTCATGATTGCTCCTCCTGCGGAAGCATCAATAGACAACCTATCGGTAGGGTTTAGACCATTATAAAAAGTTTGGACAATCAGCCATCTTTCTAAACCATGATGTGGACAACACCTTAACATATCCTTATATCTATCCCATGCTTCACACAATGTTTCACCATCCCTTTTCAATTAGTAATGCATTTCTAAACCTCGAAGTTTTGGATGGTGGAAAATATTTTGCAATAAACACATTAAACAATTGGTACCCAAGTTTGAATGGAATTGGCCGGTAAGGAAAACAACCATACTCTTGCTTTATCTTTTAATGAAAATTGAAATAGCCTTAGCCTGATTGCTTCATCGGTAACTCCGTTGATCTTTATCGTCTCGCATATCCCTAGGAAGATTGACAGATGAAGATGTGGATCTTCATGTGGAAATTCTCCAAATTGCTGTTGCGAAACCATATTTATAAGAGCAGGTTTGATCTCAAAATTACGGTTTGTAACAGTTGGCGGGTTTATACTAGAATTAGGATCATTCGCGCGCGGTACGCAATAGTCTCGTAGAAGTTTGGGTCTTGCTGCATCGTGAACTCCATGATCACCATTGTTTTGTCTTCCATTGTTAATCGGTTGGTTCGGTGGGATATCCATGTTGATCGAATCTTAGTCTTCTTCGCTCTCAGAATTACTCGATGAAGAACTATGATTGGTTCTTATCGGTGATGTGGAAGCGAATTGTCCTCTCCTACTAGCAATCCTCTCGGATCTTCGTACGGATGATTCGGCCAGCGTGCAGTGTCCTAAAAAGAAAAGAAAATCTGAAAATTAAACTAAAACTGAAAAATAAAAGAAAATAAAATGAAAAACGAAATTGAAAATAAAAGAAAAATACAAATGCAGAAAATAAAAAGAAATCTAGGCGTTTCTAATTAATTGGACTCAATGGTCAAAGCAAGGACGTCTCGCGAGGCCTTGCACAATGAACCGTTATTCCCTTGCAACGGCGCCAAAGAGCTTGATCACTCAAAAGAGAGCAATGTTTCTTTTAATATTTATAAACTCGGAAATGCTATCGGTTCGGACTACAAGCGCACAATCCTATCGAGTAGTATATTCGAGGTCGATCCGCAGGGAATATTGGTTCAGTGCTTTGAGCGATCGAATCACAATCTTTCGAAAGGCTAGACGAAATCTGAAAAATTGAGAGATGTTGTTGTGATCAATGTAAATTAGGAAGCAATTAAACGTAATTAAAATAAAGATAGAGATGAGGATTCCTAGGGTTTCGGCACACCATTGTCACTCAATCCGCCTTGACAATATATTCCTATTGCGTCTGATTTCCTGTTGTTGTTTTATGAAAGATAACCACATAGGTCATTGCGATTTATGTTACGCAAGAATGACATATCTTTCATCGAGATTCTACATAGGACACTGCGAGTTTCCTTACGCAAATGACTGATCTCTAAAAACCCCAAATTACTACACAGATCACTGCGATTTTCCTTACGCATGTGATGGAATTTGGTACGCATTTTGTTGGTCTGGTTTATGGTTTTCCCGCTAAGATTTTCTTCACATAAACCTAATAAATCTCAACGAGGCTAATTCATACAAATAGTTTCTCTTACCATTAAAGTACTGTCACTACCCTAACGGACTCAAACTAGATCATTAAAGTTAGATGAAGAGATAGTAAATCACAAAAGCATTTTGTTTCAACAACAAAAATCATAATCAACAGAAATATATATATCAAAACCTCAAGAGTAACAAGGTTTACTGCCTAGCCCTAAGAAAATGAACTTAGCCGCGAAACGACATTGTTACAAGCACTCCTCTCTTCTGACTTTAATCAAATCTAACCCTAATTACAAAGATAACTATTTCTTCTGCCCAGGGGCCTTATATAGGAGTGGAGGGACGTCTGGACGTTGAGTAGGGGCTAAGAAACTGATCTGGAAACAGCTGTCGGCAGTTATTCCCCAAGAGTCGCCTTCGGATACTGACTCGTATCAGGTGATACGGTCCGTATTAGGACCTTGACGGTTAGGGTTTTAATGCTTCCAGCGCTATCTTCTGGTCTGTGCTAGGCCTGGTCGTATCAGGCAATACGGACTGTAACAGAGACTTAGTCGATAAGGGTCGCTGATCCGATTGACCCGATTCTAGCTCCATTTGGTGTAAAATAGTCTCAAAACCTGTTTTCTGCAATAAAACATAAACAAGGGTGACAGTAGCCTTTTTCTCTAATAAATTAAACATAAGTGTGAGAAAATATGCAAAAACCTAAGCCAAAACCCTACGAAAATAATCATTATTTTGACTC
This sequence comes from Carex parvula, assembly GCA_025461045.1. Taxonomy (NCBI): domain Eukaryota; kingdom Viridiplantae; phylum Streptophyta; class Magnoliopsida; order Poales; family Cyperaceae; genus Carex; species Carex parvula. Next base: position 1,251,811 of record JAJGRW010000130.1, on the reverse strand, counting down.
TGATCATCGCATGCGGTATATTTTATCCCACAGTTACCTGCATGTGGCACTGTCACTACCCCGCAGGCCTACTGGGTTTTTGCTTATGCGATTTGAAAGGTTTTTCGATCTTGCGATCGGGTTTAGGCTATCAATTTTAAGTATTCTAGGTATGCAATTATTGTTCTCACACAAACACAATTGATCATTCCTTATTCTACCCTACAATTAAATATCCCAAAGACCCTACCTAATCTAGGTGTTTCGGCCAAGCCTCGTTAGCCGAAGTGCCTATAGTACTTACTTGCATTATCCCACTCACACCGGGATGCAATGACTAAACACCTATTGGTATGTGGAGGGTCATTGGCATATAATAGACAGAACTATATATGCAAAGATTTAATAAAACAGAATTTAAATAATAAAGCAAACTCAAATCAACATAAACAAAACATAAACTTATATTAAAATATAATTAAGAATTTGAGTACAACTCTCACCCTAGAGATGAGAAGTTTAGCTTCTCATGGCCATGAAAAAATAAAAGGAATAAAATAAAAAGAACATAAATTACAACCCAATTGAAGATGGATAAACCTCTGCCTCCTTAGATGACGCTTTCTTCTCCTTCTTGGCTTCTGATGGCTACCATTCTCTCTCTAAGTACTCTCTAACCTAATCTAGCAATTAGAATTGCTAATCTCGATTCTATAGACTTAACACAATTAAACACGCACCCTAAATCCAATTACAAGAGGGGTATTTATAGCTTTCCTAATATGAGAAACGGAGTAGTGGAAGTAGTAGAGGTAGTGCAACTTGGAGTACACTTTAAGTTTGCATATATGAAGTCAAAAATAGCTATGAAAGCTTGCCGCTGAAGCAATCACGTCCTTTCAGAAGAATTCTGCCGAAAATAACATAAACGGTGGATGATCTGATCCAAAGAAAACAGTCCACGGATTGAGTCCACGGATCGTGCAGCATAAGTCTATGCCGCATGCAGTATAGAGGAGGCCGAACGGCTTCTTGACTTACCAGATTTTCTATAAATTTCGTCATTCCGCATATTGTGCACTTCCTGTGAGGTGTTGCGTGCTCCATGTGATGCCCTGTTTTGGTGTTATCTCCAGAAATTGCCTAAATATGACACTTTTGCTCTGTTTTTGGCCTAAATACGCAACTTTCTCAAAAACCTGCCAAAAAGACCTAAAAACACGTTTGCGGTAAATAATTTTGAAATATAGCTACTTTGTATTCGCTTTTTGTCATTTTCCGGAATAAAAGATATGAATTTTCACTATATTTTTTTGCTTCATCATTGGACAAGATGGTAATTACAAAATAAAGAAGAGAGCCTCTATTTAGAAAGCCTCACACCCCTTTCTCTCTCCAAACCAACCTCATTCTCTCTTCTCCCTCACATCTCTCTTCCTTTTCCTTCTCTTTGGCTAAACTCCACAAGGGGCCGCCACCAATTGGGCCGTCGCAGGCCACCACCACCTCAGGCCGCCGCCGCCGCCGCTACCACCCTGTGAGGCCGATCGGCCCCGTTTGGCCGTTTAGCTTAGTTTTGGCATTTTTCTTCTGAAGGTCTTGCTTTTCTGATCGTAAGATCGTACATGTTAGGCTAGAAAATTTAAAATTGCACCAGCTAGGTAAACCCCATCAAAATAAATATTAGAAGATCAAAGACAACCAGTACAAGATGAAAACAACAAGTAGAAGATTCTCAAGCACAATAAACCCGCGGTTTGCGCCTGTGGATATAGGTCGCGCCTCGACTCTCTACTCAGATGCACTGGAGTGGGCTTGTGTGATCAAATTGATGACATATCTGACGAGCCTGATATCTACGTCCGGTACGCGGGTAACAAGGTGTTGTTTCATAATGTCCAGAACATTGAGACCGTCGGTCAGGCGTTCGGCAGAGGTGCAGAGGCATTACGCTGAGCCGCAGACCCGGTCATGCCTACTTAGGATGCCGAGGTATAATATTTTTTAAAATACCTAATTGTGATTTTTTTTTAAAATTCTTGATTAACTAATTTGTAAGTTACTACATGGTGAGGAGGAGGAGGAGGAGTCGTATTACAACATCTCGGTAAATTTTGGCACATAAGGAGATGGATTGTATTCTCAGGATTACATTTTGACTCAGACGGTACCTCCTGCCTATCAGCCGGGCTATGTTCAGACAGAGCCCATCCCGGAGTTTCCTGGATCCTCCACATAGCATGCATCATATCCTCCCGACGCGTACCCTTCACTCGATGACCCGATAGCGAGGCATGCGTATTTATTCACGCAGGGTGAGTCTGGACAGACTACAGTTTTCGATCCTGGAGTCCAGACATCCGAGATTGAGGAGGTTCATGACAAGCAGGTTCATACAGAGGATGTCAATGGGGAGGACGACTCAGATGAGTTAGACCACACGCCACCCTCCAGGCGGAGTAGGGGGTTCAGGAAGAAGAAGGCGAAGACGGTATTTAGTCCAGACCCGTAGGTTTTGATTTATACTTTGTTAGATATTTTGTCAGATACTGTGACTTATTTATTTTGTTGATTATATCATTATTTCTTCGTACACAAATGATATTTCAAACAAACGATATTTAAAAATAAACGACAGACTCAGAATTTTGATCCGACAAACGAACGATATTATAAAAATAAACAACTTATCCAATAAACAATATTTAAAACAAAATAACAATTAAACATAATAAATAAACTATATAAAAAACAAATAACCAAACAAACTAATACAATTTATGTTTATTTACAAAAAAAAAGGGGGGGAGGGGGCCGCAATGACAATTGGCAGCTCCATTCTTGGAGCCGCAACGACAAATGGGGACCGCCAAGAATAGAGTCGCCAATTGTCATTGCGGTCCTGGTATTTTTCAAAATCTCCAAAAAAAAGTGAGTTTTTTTTAACATGGTATTAATAAAAATTCCGGCAAATTTGAGATTAGCTATATCCGGTCTGAATTCGCTAAGTTTACAACCTTACAAACTAGCCTGCGTGCTTCCCGCCCCGCCTCATCTGATAATTATAATAAAATGCAAGGAACCTTTTTAGAATATGCAAACTCGGGAATATAAAAAGCTAAATTCGGTATTACTTTTCTATGCTATGCACTGAATATGAAATATCAGGGACTTATTCCCTATATATAAAATATTGCAAAGCAACAAAATTTTATAATTATACAGACGCCCAATTAGGAAGTCAATTTAAGAAAGAAATAATATAACCAAGAAACCTACAAACTACCGACTCCACTGGGGATCGAACCCAGAATCTCTGGTTCCGTAGATAAGCGCCTTATCCATTGGGCCATGGGGTCGAGATAAAACTATATTTTGTCAGCTATTACATCTCAAATAACAGAATTCGTTCTTTGCTAGCCACACGATCCATCTTCTCAGTTCCCGCACCAATCCCCCAGTAGCCACTGGCCTTGCAGAGAGAGACAAGGGAAATCCAAGATAATGGAGGTAATTGCAGTGCACAGGGGAAGTGCGATACTCTCCATTTCAGCGGTGCAATTGAGAGGGAAATTTCCCTTTACCAATCATCGTACCGGCCAGAAATCTTCAGCTAGAGTTAGTGCTGCCAGAAAGGTACGATTGTTTATTTCGCTCAAATTTATCAATTTTCAATTTGGAGGGAGAGCCATCATTAAATAGGAAAGGGTTATATGACAAAGGTCTGAAATTAACAGTTATCACATCTTCCTCAAGTGTACTAACCACATAATACAATAAACAACCTCACATACAAAATTTTCATTTGGCAGAGCACAACTGTCTTTCCAATTGGTGAGCCGGGTCCACGGGAGCTCAAGAACAAAAATTCACCACCAATCAAACTCCTAACAAATGTAGAAAAACTGCGCCTCCTAAGCAAAGCAGAGAAGGCCGGCCTTCTCTCTGCTGCAGAAAATTTCGGTCTCTCTCTCTCCACAGTGGAAAGGCTAGGCCTTTTATCGAAGGCTGAGGAGCTCGGTGTACTCTCTGCAGCTACGGACCCGGGGACGCCTAGCAGCCTTTTCGGGTTGAGTTTGGTTTTGTTGAGTCTTGGACCTGTTTGCGTGTACGTTGTACCTGAGCAGTACCCCTGGGAGATAGGTTTACAGGTGGTGGTTGCACTCGCAAGTGTAGTCGGGGGATCTGCAGCCTTTGCGGCTTCTAGTTTTGTTTCCAAGTTACAGGGATCCAACTAAATTATTTCTTATGTGCAATTTTCAATATATATATATTGTTTTTGTGTTAGCTTTCTCTTATTTTTACATGAGATGAAGAATACGCCAACTGGCTTGTAATGTGTTCAAGTGAGTGCTTTTTCTCAGTCGAGTGTACCGCAATTTTTTATAATGTGTCAAGTGTACCACAAGATTATATATACCAGTCAAGTGTACTGCAACTATTATGCATACTTTAATACTTACATGTGTAATTTGAAATTGGTATTTGGTAATGCTTAATTTGTAACTTTCTATAGATGTTGTTATTGACAATCTGTTTCTTGTGCAATAACAAAACAAAACTAATATCTATATGCAAATTAAATCGTTGTTTATATTAAAATTTGGAGACAGAACGGATGTCAAGCTATTCTCATTCTCTTAACTATAGTTACAACAGCATGATTAACATCTAACTACAGTTCTAACAGCATGGTAAATAACTGATTCTGTTGTAACAGAATTCAGTTAGGCTTATCATCTAATTATACCTTTCATGGTTTTTATGTGTTCTAAGGATGCAATAATTAACCAAATACATATTTTTCGATCATAACTTTTCAATGGGCTTGTAAACTTGTCATAATCAATGCTCCAATTCTTATAATTGAAGTCTGAATGATGAATCCTAACAACCCGTTGTGTTCAGTAGGACATGAACTCCGAGGCATCAAGATGGTTCTTTTCAAGAGTTCAAGTTCTAATTTATTCTTAAAACTACAATTTCACTAACAGAAAGCAAGTAATTTTTCTATGACGATCTTGTTCATTTTATTATTGCAAGAGTTCAAGGGTTGATGGTGGGGCCCAAACTCCAAAGCAAATACTTTCTATTCTAAAAAATACACGCACGCGCGCTGCATCTTTTCAATATTTGCAAGTATTACAATATTTAGATACTAATTTATATATATCTTACATTTACGAAAATATCACTACAGACTCCATTTGTAAGTGTACATCTTTTCAATATTTGTAAGTGTACATCTATTTATTATTTAGATAATAATTTATATATATATATAGAGGGGGATCAAGTTACAACAAATTTGAGTTACAACAAAGTTACAACAACTATTTTTTTCATTTTCAAAGTCCAAATCATCGATCCAAACCGTTCAACATGATTATCTAAATAAAATGTGCTTGCAGATCAAATTTTACATTTTTTTGAATTTTTTTACTATTTATTAAGATGGGTACAAAATTCAATGGTCTGAATATGACTATTTTTTGTAAAATACTTAATAAATAGTAAAAAAATTCAAAAAAATGTAAAATTTGATATGCAAGCACATTTTATTGTGGAGATCATATTGAACGGTTTGGATCGACGATTTGGACTTTGAAAATGAAAAAAATAGTTGTTGTAACTTTGTTGTAACTCAAATTTGTTGTAACTTGATCCCTCCTCATATATATATATATAGAGAGAGAGAGAGAGAGAGAGAGAGATGGGCTACGCTGCTTCACGAAGTAAATAGTTTTTTTTACTTCACGCTATATTTTCATTTTGAAAATCCAAACAACCGATCCGAACCGTTCAACATGTTCTAAATATTGAAATGTGCTTGGAGACTAAATTTTATATTTTTTGGAATTTTTTTACTATTTATTAAGCCACTTTGAAAATCGTTGATCCACTGTGAACAGTAAAAAACAATAAAATTTTCTGGACCACCGGATCAGCGATTTTCAAAGTGGCTTAATAAATATTAAAAAAATTCCAAAAAATATAAAATTTAGTCTCCAAGCACATTTCAATATTTAGAACATGTTGAACGGTTAGGATCGGTTGTTTGGATTTTCAAAATGAAAATATGGAGTGAAAGTAAAAAAGACCATTTACTTCGCGAAGCACCGTAGCCCATCTCTCTCTCTCTCTCTCTCTCTCTCTATATATATATATATATATATATATATATATATATATATTTTTGACATTTACGAAAATATTATTACAAAGACTCCATTTGTAACTTTTTTTTTCAATATTCAGATACCAATTTATATATGAGTAGGGTTTGAATGTCTCGTGTTAGCGAGATAGCATATGGTTGGACATCTTGTTGGGACTGTTCGGCAACAACGGATTAAGTCTCCTTAAGGCTTAATCCGCTTTATTTAGCTTCCTTAGTTGCTTAATCCTGCTGAACATCGATTCTTTAGCGTAGATTAAGATCACCTCCTTTAGCCTTTTTTTGATCGGATCTTCTCTGTCCGGACCTTAAGGCACCTCTATTCTTTCATTTAGCTTCCTTAACTTTCACTCACGGATTAAGACAACCGAACATCAGTTCCTTAGCACTTCTTAAGCTCTTAATCCTCCACTCTTAATCCATTATTGCCGAACAGCCCCATTGGGTTAAGGTCGACTTAGGATTAGCAAGAGAAAGAGAAAGGGAATAGAGATAGGGCTGCGATTTGGAAATTGGAAATGAGAGTGAGAGAGAGATCGTAGAGTACTGACTTCTGAGTTGGGTTGGGATCCTATGTGGCCCGATTTCATATAATTTGAGTCAATTTCAATTTGTGTTGGTAATGAAGATATTAGTGAGTTAATACTGAGGAAGGAATAACATGAACTATTTCGATCTCAACTTTTGATCTTCATTGAGATTTATGAATGAAAAAATTTCTTTATTGAGATTCGCGGATGAAAAATTTGAATGATTGGATGAGAATAACAGGTTCCCCTTTGGAATAATAGCAGATGTATTTCCACCGAACGAGTGATGAGTTGCAAACTTTTTTTTACAGAGCTGGGCACAAATTAGATGAGGCATTTAATATATTTTCTATTTACGAAATTATTAACACGTAAGACTCCATGGCCCAATGGATAAGGCGCTAGTCTACGGAACTAGAGATTCTGGGTTCGATCCCCAGTGGAGTCGTTTATTATCTTTTTTTAAAGTGTGCGTTCAACTGTTCAGGTGGAATTCAAGATAAAGGGTGCTGGGTGCATTTGTTAGATCAATGCCTCTCAGTACAAGATGTAAATTTAAAAATCTCTTCTGATTTTCTAATTAAAAACTTTATAACAGTATGCACTTATCTACATTTTGGTTTCTATTAGACTGGATAGATTTTTTAAATGTAAGAGCATCTACATCCCTAAAACTCTTAGAGTTTCTAAGTAATTATTAGCTAATTTTTAGAAATTATAGGCTATGGAGTTTCTAAGAGTTCACATCCTTGAAACTAATCTTAGAGTTTCTAAAATGCCACATCAGCAATAAAATAAAATAAAATAAAATTTCAACGAACATCAGCCAATCATTTTGCCAACTCACAGTTTATAAACGATTTCTTATTAAGAAATTATTGAGCACAGTTGCTAAATAAGAAACTGGTCTACATCTCTGAAACTGGTCTAGAAACTGCCACATCAGATTATAAACTCTGATAGTTTCAAGGATGTAGATGCTCTAAGCTTTGATGGGGTATTAGATCTACTCATCTGCCCAGACTGGTTTGAAGGTAAGAAGGAAGACGATACTAGTGCTGTTCATCCCATGGCCATAGTTGAGGCTGAGGCCTTGAATAATAAAGCCTCTTAATCTATATATACTTTCTTGTTCTTGTGTATTTTTTACTTTTTTTTTTTTTTTTAACTTTCCTTGTACTTGCATGACTGCTTGTGTATTGAGTTTAGAATTGAGGTTGTTCGCTAGTTTCTTATATGCACCTACCCCTTTTTTATATTATAATCTAAATGTATATGTTAGGTTCCAAATTAATGTTGGAGGCTACCTGATTAATGATGAAACAACTAAAATAGAAGAAAATAGTCATTTACCATGAGTCTTTGACTGTTTAGTTTCTAACGGAACTGGTGGATTGAGCATTGCAACAGAATCATCAGAAATCAGGAAAGATTGCCAACCTTGTTGGAGCTGAAAGTTAACATTTTATGTAATTTCCATAATAGTGAAGGAATGGAATTAGCTGACGAACTAGTTATTAATTTACATCCAGAATACCAACCAAAATATTATATGTGATTATATTCAGGTATGGCACACGCTTTATTTTATTTAAGGTACTAATTCCATGACTAAAAAAGGGGAATTTCATGTATACCTCTCAAAAACTTCAAAAATACATATTTCCCTCTCTAAACTTTAAAATTACGTATTTCCCCTTCTAAACCTTAAAAATCACAAATTTACTCATTTTATTGTCTTTTATATTAAAACTCATTCTAAATATAAAATACCCATTTTACTCTTTATTAAAAGCATAAAACGTCCATCAGACTCATATTTGAATATGAATGGTTCATCTACCATCCGAATTGCTTTAAGATCTGTGCGCGCTAGATCAGCATGGATCTTGAAGTGAACATGCATAGATATTGAAGCGACATGCACAGATCTTAATGCGATGCGCGCGGATCAGAATTGCTTTAAGATCCCTGCGCGCTAGATCAACACGGATCTTGAAGCAAACACACACGTAATTGAAGCAACACACACAGAACTTAATATGATGCGCGCAGATTGGACGGTGGAGAAACCCTTCAGATTAAAATTTGAGTCTGATGGGCATTTTATATTTAATAAAGGATAAAATGGGTATTTTATAATTAAAATAAGTTTTAATATAAAAGACAATAAAATGGGTAAATTTGTGAGTCTTTGAAGTTTAGAGGAGAAAATACGTAATTTTAAAATTTAGAGGGGGAAATACTTAATTTTGAAGTTTTTTAGGGGTATACGTGAAATTCCCTCCAAAAAAAAAACTACACAGAAAGCTGAAACTAGCAAGTTTAAGAAAATAAAAAAGAGCCCACTTGTGGAGATAAGCTCAAACATCACAAGAGAGAAGCATGTTGTCAGTGGCTCACAGAATAGTTCTATGTGCTTCAATTGTTGTGTTTCTTGCTGTTTTATATACAGAAATGTAATGTACGATTTTGTATTATTGAGCTAGTGTAATTTAGGAATTTGTATGATTCTATATGATTGAACTTGTGTAATTGTTGTATGATTCTTTCTTGCTTCATAACCTATACTTTGCTCACATATATGTAATATTTATTTAATAAATCATAAGCGCGGAATACAATATATGATTCCATAATGTTGGCCATGAAATCTTCAATTGCGAAGAGCCGTCTCCGTGTGCACAAGATAAGTCTTCAATGGCAAGAAGCCCTCTTCTCGCCTTTACGTCGTATGGTCATGGATTAAGTCTTCCAAGACAGCAAGGCACGCCTTTGAGTAATCCATTCCAAGTTTTTTTAATGGATTTCTCTTCTCAAGTCTTTGATGGTGAAAGAAAAGAGAAGACACTCAGATTCTGTCTAAAATAATTGATATTCAGAAAACTGAGTTGTGTGTTGTACCTTGTGCCTTGGGGACCCATTTTTATATAGAATAACACATCTGACACTGCACGTGCGGCCCACACAAATGACCAGATGTGTCTACAAAACCGTTTTTCTTTGAATAACTGACTTTTCTGATTTAACAGTGTTTTGTGCGGCCCGCACAAACTTATGGATGTATGCCAACTCTGCATCAAAACCGTGCAGTTGCATCAATATCTGTGCGATCCGCATCAACTCTCTGGTTATCAACCAACTTAATCGAGATATTTTGTGCGGCCCGCACATCTCCATACAGGTTTTTCTTACTTGCAAATCTCAGAATCAGTCCATCAATGATTTGATATTTGCTCAAATTATTCTACATATTTATGGACCACACCCTATTAAATACATAGATTGTCAAATACCTTAATTCCATATTAGATCACTTAATTAGGACAATCATATATGACAGTATACAATTCATAATTATATTACATATATGCTCAACCTTAATGCGTTTGTTAAGTTGTAACTCAACTTCCGCTTTGTAACTTTTGAACACATTTAGGGCAGCCTTTTCCTTAATTAAATATATGTAGTCATATCTTGAATAGTCATCTATGAAAGTAATAAAATACCAATGTCCATTTCTAGTGGGCATTAGAAACGGTCCACAAATATCGGTATGAATTAATTCCAACATGTCAGAACACATTTTGGCTTCATATTTTCTAAAATTGGGTTGTTTCCCTTTTATGCAATTGACACAATCATTAAGATCTGAAAAATCTAAGGGCTCAAGAATTTCATTAGACATAAGTCGTTCAATTCTACGTTTAGAAATATGACCTAATGCTTGTGCCATAATGTAGCTGAATTCTCATTAGTTAATTTTCTTTCTTACTTCTTGTATCCACATGCAAGGCTTCAATATAAGAACTATTGACATCCAAAGAATATAGATTATCATAAACTGAAAGAAAACCAAAACTAACTTGTTTTGAATCATGAAACATACTGAAGTTTTCATTTTCAAAAGTACAAGTAAATCCATACTTATCCAATGCAGCAATAGAAATTAAGTTACGTCTTTACAACAAACGTTTCATACAAATTCAAATAAATTTCTGATTTTAACAATAATCTACAAGTCCCAATAGCTTTCACCTCAACTTTATTGCCATCGCCCACAAAGATGAATTTGTCATCATCACTTGGCTTCCGGAAATTTAGCCAGCCCTGTAAAGATATACTTATATAAGTAGTTGCCCCTGAATCTATCCACCAAGTATATCTAGATACAGAAGATAAATTAACTTCCGTACAAACCAAAACAAAAGATTTACCTTTCTTAGCACGCCATGCGTGATAATTTTGGCAATGAATCTTCTTGTGTCCAACTCCACCACAGAAGAAACGACCGGCACCATCTGATTTGGCAACTGATTTGCCCTTATTCGGTTTCTTTTGTGTGGTCACTGCAACATCCTTATTATTCTTAGTTTCCTTAGATTTCTTACACTTGAGCGATGCCTTAAACTTGGAAGTTGTAGCAACATGGGCACTTTCTGTCTTATCTTGTTTCATTCTTTCATTTTCTTGTACACAATAGGAGATGAGTTCATTAAGTGTCCATTTGTCTTTTTGACAATTATAGCTCACCTTAAACTGTCCAAAGTGCGAAGGAAGGGATATCAATGCTAAGTGCACCAAGAGATCATCAGAGATCTCCAACTTAAGTGCCCTTAGTTTTAAAAACATGAGACATCTCCATGATGTACTCCTTAATACTTCCCTTATCCTTATACTTTATTGAGACAAGTTTCGTCAAGAGTGTACCAATTTTAGACTTTTCATTCTTGACAAACATTGTCCCAATTTCAGCCAAATATGCCTTAGCGTTAGAAATCTCATCAGCAATTGAGCCTCTAAATACCTCAGAAATGGACATTTTCATAATCATTTGATTTACGCGATTGGACCTATCTCACTTTTCCTTCCCCTTCTTTTCATAGGGGTAGAGGCATCCGTAATGGTGGGACAGTCCATTCTAAATACTAAGTCTAAATTCATGACACCGAGAGTTATCATAACACTCTCCTGCTAATACTTGAAATTGGTACCATTTAACATCAGAATGTCTTTTAGACTTGTAGTAATGCTAGCTGAAAAATTGCGACAAAAAACACACAAAACAACCACGATTTAGTAAAAAATTCTGAATTTATAAATTACATTCAAATAAAGGCTACACTTAACAATCATCATCAAAGCATCGATTTCCATTAATTGATCATCGAAGGGTAACGAATTAATTTCTTATGATACTTTGGCGCAATAATAAAGTATTGATGATTTAAAAACATCTTGACAACATGCCTTCCGGAGGGCCGACATTATTGACATATGTAACAAAACATAATAATCATCACTACACTTTATTATCACTATATTGTACATATAATTTCAATAACCATCATGTCACACCCCAAACCAGGATTTCTGGATTAGGATATGATCAAATCCCCGCCTCGTGTCTAATCATCAATAAACACGCAAGGCTAAACAATATAATAATCAAACAACAGCGGAAGCAATATAATACAAACAAGCAATAGTCATAAATATCAAATAAACATACATATACACATATCCATACAATCCACCTCGGGACAAAATAAACATGACTAATCAAAAGGGATACATGATCTATTGAGTCCAATATATATAACAAACATTGGACTCGCAAAATCCTAAACAAAAGCCCCTAATCTATATCAAGTGATGTGACCGTCGGGGACAGCTCCTGACGCCTCCTGCTGCGGACCGTCAGACTCTGTACCTGCCCACATCCATAAAAAGGAGGGGATGAGCGAATGATCGCCCAGTATGTGACCCAGTATTATCCCTTCAGGGATCCTCTTAAGTCAAAGCACATTTTAATTCGAAATCTACGTAAAGTCGGTAATTCACTTTTAATGCATATGCTACAGAAATTAAAACCTATCATAGTACTACAAAAGAAAAATATACATATAATAGATGACATGATGTGATTACCCTATTATGCCAAAATGCCAAAGTTCCCAAAATAAAATCTGAGGATCAATATTATACTCAACCGAAGTCCAGTACAATAGGTACTGTGTGTACAAATTAATATAGTAATAGTACGGATAATTTTGTCACCCCGTGCCGTGCCAAGTTAAATCAAATTGAATTTATATCTCAAAGTTGACATAACACAAGGACTGCGATCAGGGGAGCAAAGGTACCCGATGCCTAACAGCATCGAGCTTTGCCCCAAAGACTTCAACCCGTAGGCTGGTGCACGCTAGCCGATGGTTATATCCAACAATTTGTGTATTTTCCTTACTCTAGACGATCCATCGCCAAACATATAAAATAGGAGAAAACTACAAGCAAGGCGTAAGAATAAGTCAATTCATCTCCTCATGAGCAGAGACGAAACTCCACCGTCCGGCCAGACTAATGGGCACCTGGGACACGCAGCCCCGTATCACACACATGAGACACGCAGTCTCGAGACACGCAGTCTCATATCACACCTCTGAGACACGCAGTCTCCAAAAATCCGTTCTAGGCCTGTAGCTCCTAATGTAGGGGGGATAACTCCCGAATCGTCTCCGTGCCTCTGGACGCGCAGCCCGCACGAAATGGTAAAATGATCGAAAATAATATAATGCCAATCTCATGCATATAGTAATAATAGTCCTAATAAGACCTCTAAGGGATCAAGTGATCCCTCAGCCCAATGACCCACGAACCGCCTCGCATCCCATACTACGAGAACGGAAAGCGATCATTCGGTCTTCTATCTCACGCTCACCAATGCACATGCTTAACTACAATAATATGTTGTCCTCTACGAGAAGAGGACAACTAGTATCCTAAATTAATATTATTGATTAAATTACTCTACTCCTACAAAACAGTAAATTCTGATTTAGAAGGGGTTGTGCAAATCCTACATTACAGTTCAGAAATGATTAAACATGCTCTAATGCATCTACAAAATTTAAAATGCGGATGTCAGGTCAAGTGGTCGACTGGTGAGAGTACGCCACGAAAGAAAATACAGATATCCCACACCTGATAGCTGTAGGGGATAGAACGCGCTAGTAGCCTCCGGGATCCACGTAATCCTCGCCTGCTCCTGTACAAGCGTCAGCGGGATCGATCCACGAGTCAGAATCTACGTAGGTCGGATGACCTGTAATTTAGTCGTAACTTAATTAGAATCTAATTTAATTATTCGTAACCCTTATTACCCCGTTTGATTAATTTCACTAAGTGTTCGTATTTAGTTAATTTAGTTACTAAGGTTCAAATCTGCTCAATCAGTTCGATCGATTTTATTCGATTCTGATTGAGCGTAAAATTATGTCAAGGTTGGTTTAATTTAATCTAATGAAATTTTAAATATTCATAACTTTTACTTCAGGATATTACCTGTTTTTACAATAAAATAATTAATGTATAACCTACGTAAATTTAAATTGCTATTATTACTTTTCTATTTAATTACTTGTAAAATGACGTGTTTTTCTTAATTAATTAAGCTACAAGTAATTTTAGATCTTAAGTGTTAATTATTTAGTTAGAATATTTCTAGAGTTTTACGAATTTACTCTAATAATTTGTACAAGTCAATAACTTATAAATATAAAATAATATGTGATTATCTACTTATTTAATTTAGTCTAATATGTGCTTAACATTTAAAAATCCTAACTACTCAACTTTTAATTAATTAAAAATCCTAATTAATCTACATGTGTTGTAACTAAATTATTTTTATTGTGTATATAATATAGTTAGAATTAACAAGTATTAAATTAATATTTTCGTGTCATAATTAATGTATAACTGATTTGGTAGGTCAATTGCATATACATATATATGTATATAATGCAAAACAATCATGATTTATTTATTTATTAGTTAATCAATTTTATTTAAGTAATATCATTATAAGTTAAATAGTGTTCACATAGTTTATTAATAAATTACATTGCGTTATAAAAGAATTATTCAATTGAGTTTATACACATATATTCTTAAGTACATAACACATACATGTACATAATTTAATCGTACGTAGTTTTATCATTACCTAATGTTTTATTTGTCCTTAGAATATATATATTAACATACTTTAATTAATAAAACTACTTTTAAATAATGGTGTCTTTTATAATTAATTAATTTGTCACTTCTAACAAATCTTGTTTAATTTCGGTTTGGGCGTAGACCCATATATAATATATTTTCAGATTTGGCCTATTACCATTCAAAGTTATATGACCCAACAGAAATTTCAAAAGGTCTACATTTTAATTAATCTATTTTGGGCCGAACCCTTCTCTTAATATTTTATCTTTTTCCAATTAACAACAATCAACAGAGAACAAATGGAAAGAAGGATTGGCATCAGTAAACAACACCGGGCTGGTACGACTGGTACCAGCACCTCAATAGATATAAGGCCAGCAGGTAGTATACCATTTCGGTATACCAGAAAAACAAGAAAAGGCAGCACAATAACAGCCATCAGCCAATAAATGGTAACGGAACCGCATAGGCACGAAGGCCGTAATCACAGAAAAGGCGCAAAGGCCGCAAGTCCATTGCAATGGCACGAAGGCCATCGGTCACGGCATCAGCCGTAGGCCATAAGGCACAAATCCAATTTAATGAGTTTTAGGGTTACCAGAATCGAGCAAAGGCGTAATAGAAAGCAAGTATAGGCCGGTTCTGAGATTCTCTGCGCCTCACGGCCGTCTCACTCAATCGACCAGCAACAACAGCGAGCAGCAAGCAACCAGTACCGAGTACTGAGAATAGAGGAGGGAAATGAAATGAGGCGGAGAGGAGGTAGATCGGTGAATGCAGTGGAGAAGAGGAGAGAGCAGCGGAGAAGAGAAATAAAGAGGAAGTAGTGAAGAGGTAGAGAGGGAAATGAGGTAGCGGCTCATTCAAAGAAGAAGAGGGGACCGATCTGTCGCCAGCAGGAGAGAAAGAAAAGAACAAAAATTCAAGGCGTGAGGTGGCTCTGTCGCCGAAGCATCCCAAGTCCAAATAAATCCAAGTTTTCATTAGGTGTGCTTTGAGATCTGTGCAGAACCGAATTGAATGGTTGGGATATTTCCAGCGAGAGAGAAAGGAGAAAGAGGCGTGTGTTTCGCTGGAGAATCCAAAGGGGGGGGCGGGGTCCAAAGTCAGAGAGACAGAGAGAGGAGAAAGGAAAAAGGTAAGGGTCTCATCTTAACCCCAGGGCATCAAGATTCGTGCAGAACATATTGAATGGTCACGATAATTGCAACAATGTATTCGGAGGTTAAATTCAACGATCTCAATTAATTAATTCGTTAACATTCAAACATCGAGTTTAGTAATTAATTCGTATCACTCGAATGGACTTCGATAAATTTTACGTTGCTTGTTGATTATTTAATTATTTATTAAATTTATTTTTTTCCTCAGTCGATCGTATTAAATTCAGAATTAGGTATTCACAGTACTCTAAACATAAATTTGTACAGTTCCAGTTGGAATTTACATATATTAATCGTCCTAATTTTATTCAATCTAATCACAACTTATGTTATTATTTAATTTTCAGAATTTATAAGTCTTATTTTCAATTTAATATTTCTATTTTAATAAATCGAATTAAATAATCAACTAATAACATTTATTCTAATGATTTGTTTAACCTAATTAACTTAATTTAAGTTTTAATTAGTCGCAAACCTTAAGTATTAATCTAATTAACTAATCTAGTTTTACGGATTATAACACATCACCTTCTGGAGGGCCGATAAATGATGGCTTCCATTAAATGCACACTTAATTAATATCCTTTTATATAATGAATTTAAATCAACTTTATCAAAGAGGTACCGGAGGGTACGATAATGACTCAATCAATTTTATTCAAAGTATATATAACCTTAATGCCTTTATAAGAATTATAATCTATACCTTAGTCACAAAAGAAAAGTGCAGTTAAATAAATATAATTGCATCACAATAATTGCAGTTTTAATACCAAAAAAGTTATGTAATTTTCTAGAGAGTTGTGCAGCCTACACAAAATTTAGTGCGGTCTGCCATATTGAAAAAGGTATTTTTTGTGCGGCCGCATCAAAATTCATGCGACCGCATCGCAATCTGTGCGGCACGCACAAACTTCTGAAAAAAAAATTTCGCCCAAAAATGGAATTTACAATACGTGCGGCTGCACAGAATTTTGTGTGGCTCGCATTATTGTCTGGATAAGTGTAAAACTGCATTTATTATGCTGAAATTGACCCATGATTTAGAGATATTTCTTAATTTTGAATGCACCTTAAATATATTTTCATATTTAGAAATTTAATTCCAAATCTATATATTTTGTTTTAGAAAACTTATCAGAAATAAATTTCACCAAAACCCTAATTTCCCTAACTGCTCAAAAACTGCCAAATTAATGGCTGTGGAATTTCGTGCGGTCTAATGTGGCCTCACAAAGGGCTGCACAAAATATCCTGAACTGAATTTTGATCAAAATTTTGCGATTTCAAATGAAAATCTTCTAGCAAACTCTAACCAACTTAATAACTGAAACCTGGGCAATCAGGACTTTAATCAAAAACATAATTTGTGTTTTCCAAACCTTAATTTTTAGATCAAAATAATCAAGAAAAAATCCAACAAAAGAAAAATCATCAATTTCCTAATTCTCTTTAGATCCTTAAGACCTAATCCTTGGGCATAGGACAGCTCTGATACCACCTGCTGGGGAATCATAAAAGCCAAACAATTACGTCTTATCTAGAGATCAAACAATTACATCTCATCTAGGGATCAAACACCTATATCCCGGGAAAGGAGAAATAGTTCCCCACCTTAACCTAAGGACCGTCATATGCTAAAGAGATCCAAAACATAAATCATAAGTGCGGAATACAATACATGATTCCATAATGTTGGCCATGGAATCCTCAATTGCGAAGAGCCGTCTCCGTGTGCACGAGACAGGTCTTCGATAGCAAGAAGCCCTCTCTCGCCTTTACGTCGTATGGTCATGGATTAAGTCTTTCAAGACAACAAGACACGCCTTTGAGAAATCCCTTCCAAATTTTTCTAATGGATTTCTCCTCTCAAGTCTTCGATGGTGAAAGAAAAAAGAAGACACTAAGATTCTGTCTAAAATAACTGTTGTTCAGAAAACTTAGTTGTGTGTTGTATCTTGTGCCTTGGGGACCCATCCTTATATAGGGTAACACATTTGGCACTGCGCGTGAGGCCTGCACAAACGGCAAGACGTGTCTACAGAACCATCTTTTCTCTAAATAACTTACTTTCCTGATTTAACAGTGTTTTGTGCGGCCCGCACAAACTTATGGCTGTATGTCAACTCTAAAAGGTATTTTGTGTGTCTGCATCAAAATCGTGCGGTCACATCAAAATCCGTGCAGCCCATATCGACTCTCTAGTTATCAGCCAACTTAATCGAGATATTTTGTGCGGACCGCATAACTCTCCAGACAGTGATTCTTCTTACTTGTAAATCTCAGAATCAGTCCATCAATAATTTAATCTTTGCCCTAATTGTTCTATACATTTATGGACCACGTCCTATTGAATACATAGATTGTCAAATACCTTAATTTCATATTAGATCACTTAATTAGAAAATAATATATGACAATATACAATTCATAATTATATTACATATGTGCTCAACCGTTTGATTATAATCCAATAGGATGACCATGAAACAGCTGATGAGTCCACATTTAGACCCTAGTGACCGAGAATGTCAGGCTTTTTCGACTGTTCAGCCTTCATGTCGCTTCTAGTCTTGACTGGTGCCATGATAGAGATAAAAACAACCTTAGAGTATACTGTTGAAAATATATAATAGCTAATACGTATTTTGAATCTTGAGTAATCATCTCCTATAAATGAAACGGGCCTAACACGTCTTATTTAAAAAAACAAAACTAATCATTTTCGATAATGTACACCTGCTAATATCTCCAATCCAATATTTCTATCACTTCTTTACGAACTACACCAAGAATCTGATTTCTCGAGCCTTTTTTTGCTTGGTACACCTTTTCTGACTTCCAAACATGAAATTAAATTTACAAAATTGCTAAGAAAGAGAGAGGGAGAGAGAGAAACACTAACCAGTAAATGAGAGGCGCTGAGGCGCAAATAAGGCGCGGAGCGAGGGAGAGCGAGAGGGCGACGCTATGCAGTTAGGAGAGGGTCCGGATCCCCTAAAGTAACTCAATTTTTGAGTTTTGGATCGGGACCGTCCGAATCGAATCCGTCGCTTGAGATTGCCTCGGGATTCGAATCTGTCTCTCGGGATGCGTGCACTCCACTTTAAATGGATGGTCACGGATTCGAATCGGACGGTCCCGATCCAAAACTCAATTTTTGGGTTACTTCACTGGATCTGAATTCGTTAGGAGAGGGGCACCGCAGCCAGGGTTTAGAGCGGAGAGCGAAAGAAGGGTTCAGCACTAGCGCTAACGGTAAATTTTTTTAATTATTTCCGTTCCGTCAAAATTCGGGAAGCGATCCATCTCGCACGAATTTGGAAGCAGATCGAACGGTGTGCATTATGGTGGCCTGATATAGTGCATAGTAGCCGTATAGCTGGATTTAGATCCAGTAGAGGAAGAATCTTCACCGTCCGTTTTAATATGTACCTTTGCACGAATCTTAAATACCTCGTGCATCTGCGATTGATCCAAAAAATTATCATTTGACTGGATTTGAGTACAGTGATGTGGTACTATTATAGGCGCAAGGGCACGCTGTTGGATCGTTTTTCTCATCATTGGCTTTCATTTTCGCACTAGCAGTTAGGAGCTGGAGAGTTAACGGAGACATAAAAATGGAAGAGTCTGTTAATATCTTTACCCGGGTCGGTAGCTACGGTCCGGGGGTCTCGTAAGCAGTTTTGGCTTAATGCAGTGCACGGACAATAGAAGAAAAGAACACTAGATATGATTCGTGCGCTGTATAAATCAAAACCTCCTCTGTCAATATATTTACCCCGACCCCTTTTCCCTTTGCCCAACCCTCACGCACTGGGTTTTTCTCCTCTCCTCTCCTCTCCTCTCCGCCAGGCGCCAGCTGAAGAAGCTCTCCTCTCGCGCTACCCGACCCCATTGTTCAGCTCTCTCTCTCTCTCTCTCAGCTTGGCCGAGTTAAGAAAATATGTATTAAGTTGCCTTCCACCAATAGAATGCCCTATGGTGTGGAATCGCCCAAGTTCTATCTGATGGCGAGGTAATCAATTTACAAGTCCTTACCAGAAAAGTCTGCGCCTGACAGAAATGTGTGGAATCGCCATTGTTCTATCTGATGGCGAGGTAATCAATTTACATTTCAACAGTTTAGTACTTCTATTTTCATATCATTCTGTTAGTTTTGGAACTTTTTTTAAAATAGGTTCAAGAGAAAAATCCATCACTAGAGGAGCTTCAATCAGCTTTGCTTCGAAGAGGCCCCGATCGTCTGGGTTTAGCTAGGGTTCTTCTCTGCAGGGATGGTGAAGTTGTTATCAAAACAGAAGGTAATTGGGTGTGTTGCTCTTTATTACTTTGTAGAGAATGGCTTTACAAAATTGAAGGAAGTTAGGGGAACTGGAAAAATGCTTGCTTGATTTTTATTTTTGATACTTTGTAGTGGAAGGGCAAGAAAAGAAGAAAGGATGTAATGTCGAGTTGTGTATGATTGGTGCTGAATTGCAACTTAGAGGCGTAAATGCCATATCTCAGCCATTGATTTCTCCTTCTGGCAATATTCTTATTTTTAATGGTAACTTCAATTGTAATTTTGAAAATACCTTGTTTACTGTAGTGCCACTGCTACTGGCACTGTAGATGATTAGTAGTGACCATTCCCAGCACAGATTACTAGTTCAGCACAATCAGTGCTGGAACAGAGGCAATACTTTGATGATTGTTTCCTTTTATGAGTTTTGAGTTTTATCTGGCTCTGTTGTGGACCAAGTAATAATTGAGGTGTAAACCATAATTTTTCTGTAGAGTATTTAATATATTATTGCTATGAGTTGGCTACGATGCTTTGGGAAGTAAAGAGGTTGTTTTACTTCCCGCTCATATCTTCATTTTCAAAGTTCAAACAGTTGATCCGAACCTTGCAACATGATATTCATATTAAAATGTGCTTGGAGACAAAAAATTTCATTTTTTGGAATTTTTAAAAATCACTGTTTTTCATTAAATAAAAAATAGTAAAAAAATTCTGAAAGGCATTTCAAAAATTCTGAATAACAGTGATTGTAAAAAATTCCTAAAAAAATGGTAAAAAAGTTCCAAAAAGATGTAAAATTTGGTCTCCAAGCACATTGTAATATGGTGATCATGTTGAAAGGTTTGGATCGACTGTTTGAACTTTAAAAAAGATATGAGCGGGAAGTAAAACAACCTCTTAACTTCCCAAAGCACCGTAGCCCAACTCTTATTGCTATTAGTATTAATACTATTTGTACTTTATGCCTACTCATTCAACGGGTGGTAGTACTACGTTGAGAAAAGTTAGTAATAGGAATTTGTATGTATTTCCTTTGTTGACTCTCAACTGTTACAGTATTATTTTGATGAGTTTTTTTTATCTTCTTAATATTTGTAAAAGGTGAGATCTTCGGAGGAATTGAAGTTCCACCTGAAAAAAATGATGCTGAATTTCTCCTCTATGAATTGGAATCATGTTGCTTGGGTAATGAAAATAGAGGAAAATCCGTTCCTGACATCCTTTCTTCAATTCGAGGCCCATGGGCTTTGATCTATTGGCAGGTACTTAAACTTGAGATTGTCATACCAATTAATACTGTTGTGATGCTTCATATGGGTATAGGAACATTTGCTTCATAAAATATTTGGTTAATGACCTGAAACATTTAGATATCTGATTGTTAGGTTAAGTCAGGGACGGTGTGGTATGGCAGAGATGCATTTGGAAGGAGAAGTCTCTTAGTACGGGAGCCTACTTCTGAAGACCAGAGATTTATTATCTCCTCTGTGGCCCCACCTTCCTCTACGAACAATTTGGGTAGATACTTTTTATCTGCTTGGTATCATCATTTTATTGCAAAATAAAGTGCCCTATACCTTTAATTACAGTACTCATAATTTGGTCTTATGTGTTCGATTTTTTAGATGGTACAAATATAATTTGCTCATGGGAAGAAATCCCTTGTGGTATATACAGCCTCTGCTTAAAAGAAGGTACTTCTATAAAGGAAGCAGTAGCAGGTGAAAATATCAGTAAACATGAATGGACGGATCAAATACTAATTGATTTGATTAACTGGGAGAGAAAGCATTCTGGTCCTGATTTAATTTCGAGTGCAGCCACCATACCTCCATTAATTTCAGGTAAGATTTCTAAGTGAAGTAAAGTTCCTTTGATTTGATTCATTTATTCGGTTGTTATCTAATATTTATTTAATATCTTGACTTTAATCCCAAAAGATGCTTCATTTATTAAGAGAATCAGCAATTAGAAGAACAATAGTAGACACACTGAAAAAGGTATGATATCATGATTGATAAAGCTATCGTTGACACTTGTTAGTATGTGTAATTTAACTGGATAGAACTAAACAGCAAGATAGGATTGGGGAGTGAGGGGGGAAACTCCAATAGAATTTATCCTTTCTGGAGGGTTGGATTTGATGATACTTGCTGCATTGTTAGATCAATGCCTCAGTAGAAGATGTAAATTGAAAAATATCTTCTAAGTTGATAATGAAAAAATGAAAAAATTGAATGAGAAGTATGTATTTATGTACCTTTTTGTTTTGGTTTTTACTAGACTGGATAGATTTGTTAAAATGTAAGCTTTTATGGGGAATCTGCTCCTGATAGGATATCTGCCAAGTCTGGTTTGAAGGGGCTCCAACCAATTTTCCCAACTAGAAGGTAAAATGCCAAATTTCCTTCATGAATCACACATATTAGTTTTTCTTCTTTCTGTTGAATTCTTTGCATTCCAAACTTGCACAAATAATAGATGGCGTCTTGAGATCGACACTTCCTTGTCAGACCTGAAATGTGAAACTGATCATGTCATGTCATTAATACATCCTTCAAAGACCTACATGGTCTTTACTTGGCTTTTTCTATCTGAAAGTACAAAAGCTTTATATATATATACTCTGAATTTATGGGATGTAATTTTTGAAACAGGATTGGAATATAGGCACAGCATTGTGGTTAGCTGCAGGACGTGATGGATATTTTGGACTTAGTGGTGAAATCTGTAGACTGTCAGAAAGCAGGTCCCGCTACAAGTATCAGTCGAAATCGAGAGTGCTTCATAGGTTAAGGAGCTGATGAACAGTGTGCTGGTTATGGTCGATACCGCACAAAATTTCGGCTTGGAGGGTAATAATTCATAGGATCTCTTGCTAATCAAACCAAACACTTGCAAATAATAATTAATTTTTGGATAGTTTGCAAATAGCACCAACTATCAAAACAATAGTAAGCAAGCACAGAATGCTTATTAACCTTGACTACTGCTCATTGATCCAGTGACATAGCTTCATATTTTGTTAATTTATAGTTGGATGCCAACATAAAATTTCGCATGGTTTAGAGTTTAATTTGTGCATGAGGAAAGAACAGAAGAACAGAGCTCTACTGATAACAATGTATTTGGAGTGATTGATAGGTAATTATTAAATGGAAAGTACTTTTTTGGGTAAATTCCGTCGGTGGTCACTAAAATATGTTCTTTGTTACGAATTGGTCACTCAAGTTTGATTTGTCCCTATAGAGCCATTGAACTTTATATTTGTTCCAATCAAGTCACTTTGTTATTAATTCATTCTAAATACTAACATAATATGACGTAAATTCCAACTAAAATCATATTGGTGTATTTGAACTAGATGTATAAAGTGATTAGTTGTATGTGAATTGGCTGCTGCGCCATATTTGGTTAGTATTTTAGACGAAAATAGTAAAAAAGTGACTTGATTGTAACAAATATAAAGTTCAATGGCTCCAGAGGGACAAATCAATAATTGGTTGGGTGCTATTTGCAAAAATCCTAATTTCTGGTTTACTAATATTTTCATTGTTGGTAAATTCTCCAATGTCCCTGCTTTGGTTGTGACCTTTTTTCCTATTGTCCCTAATCTGATGGCTCTCCTGGGCTTGGTCAACCATTTGAAAATTACTTAAACAGACCACTTACTGAACGAGGTTGCTAACTATCTTTTGGGAGGGTAAAGTTGCTAAATTAAAAGCTGGAACTGACTAGTCTATTCTGGCAAGTTCATTTTTATGTTCACTTGTATTGAAGTAGATGTTGATAGATTAAATTTGTAAGGGCTAGTATGAGTTGTAAAAGAATGGTGTTCCAGTTGTCTCTTATGTGCAATTTATTTGAAATCCATTACAAATGTAATTATGGAAAATTATGTGGTTCCATAGTTATTAATTTGATGGAGTAAATCTTCAAACAATATATGCACAAGTCCCTAATAGTCTTGATTTAGTTTCTTAGTCGTGATTTAAACGGAGCATGGAAACACTGCTCTATAGATTATATTATGCATTGCGGAAGCTACCTAACCTCCCCCACCCCCCCGTCCCTCCCCCTGTTTTTTTTTTGTAAAGATACAGGCTGCATAACAGTATTTCCAAGTTCTTCATGCTTTACACTTGATCTGCCTAAATTTAGTTAGATTTAGCCTTTTTCAATTTTACAATCATGTGCATTTGTGAATCACTTTCCTTCAAAAAAACAAGTGAATCACTTAATTTGCATTTTCTCTGTACTACAAAAGTTTGAAAAATGGAGATGACAATTATTCCTTTTATAGTTTCTCTTCACCTCTATAAGATGTACCTAATGATATATCAGAAGATCAGGCGTACAAGTTAAATTATCAAAATTGCATGTAGACAATTTACTAGAGCTGATGAATTTCTCAGTTTCGGGAAGTTTAAAGCATCAATTTGACTTAGCCACCCAACATGCTAGATAATCTGAAAAGAATTATGTTTTCTCATCCAGTTTTACCTCTAGGAAATGGACTCCAGGTTTTTTAAGCATTTTGATTGAGAGAATTTAGATGGGGATATGAAAGCTGTGCTCTTGAATCCATGATACCGATACTGTACAATTCAAAATTTTATTTTATTTTATTTATATTTATTGAATAATTTATTTGGATTAGTTGGGATGCATTGAAGGAGGAGATGAGGCTGGATATGCAGAGAATATGGAAAAGAAATATGGGAAGAGACGACCGATGTGTTTCTGACTGTGGCAAGGAGGTATATAACTCTATTCTTTCAAGTAATTACTCTTCGTTAGTTGAGATTACTAGCTTTGGACTCCCTATCATTTTGTTCTTACCATAATTTGACAAATAAATATTTACTTAATTAGCAGAATCCTAGTCAGAACTGGTAGAGGGCAGTCATTTAGCATTCAAAAAATATCTCTGTGAAGAGTGAAAAATAAGCCATTAAACATCAACACTAACTAGAATTTCTTTCTGAATTTCAAAGTAATAACAATATCTCTTGGCTCTTGTTTACTTTGTCTGTTTTACCCTTTACTTTCTATATGTACGCAAATTGGAATGCTTGTGCACCAAAAAAACTCTTTAAGGAAATAATTCGTATTTCTTATAATACAGGCTAGGTTTCCATTTTTAGATGAAGATGTGATAAAAAGTCTGTTAGAGCTACCTTTAAGTGAGATTGCGGATCTTGATGCACCTGTAGGCACTGGAGACAAGAAAATTCTTAGACAGGTTTTCCTTTTAGTTGTTACTTCCTATACTGCATCTTTTAGGTGACAAATTTGAAGCTGCTTAATTAATCTCCTGACTTTTTCTTTGAAAGGTTGCTAAGTTGCTGGGGTTAAGTGAAGCTGCTCTTTTGCCTAAGAGGGCAATCCAGGTAGAATTTATATTATTGTCTGGAGTGACACTGACTCCAAAATCCATCAAATAGGCTTCAAAAAACGAATCCAAAATGTTCAAACCGATCTACTTCACCGGTGATGATTTACATGCAAAATTTATAAATTTTTCGAATTCATTTAGTATAAAGTCAAGTGGTAAAAAATGATTAAAATTAATGCATTAAAATTAACTTAAAAATCTTCTTTTTTGACCACTTGACTTCATACGAAATGAATTAAAAAATTTATAAATTTTGCATGTAAATGCATCACTCGTAAGGTAGATCTGTTTGAACACTTTGGATTCGTTGTTTGAAGCCTATTTGACTTTTGCTTTCTTACTTTGATTTTCCTTTCTGTAATTATTTGTATGTGCAGTTCGGTACAAGAATAGCAAGAGAATCAAACAAACAGGTTTTTGGAAGCAACCGAGCAGCTAACCAAGCATCAGCTGGTAGTGTTGATATTCACCTCCGTGCAGAATAGTTTATGGGTCAAATTACTAATATTCTTCTCAATTTCTCGGCTGGTGGTTTTTTGCACCCTTGAATATTGTAAGGGGTTAGTGTATTATGTCATGTCTTGTTTCACCCGAAGTAGAGATAATCACACACACAAAAAAAACTATTGCTTAATTTGCTCTTTTTTTTTCCTTCTTCACTTTCTTTATATTGGGTTGTAACTCACAAGAGAGTCTCCAATGGTTTCAAGGAACAAAACCCGAAAGCCTGAGTAGAGATGAGCTCTTTTGCTGAATTATTTAATTGGTATTTCATTTGAGTAATTTGGAACCAGAAAAAAGCATAGAATGATTTAAATTTTGAAGGCTAGCTTGTATCAAAAGTATGGTATATTGAAGACGTCTTATTGACAATGTGTATGTCGAAATACTGGGCATGTGCATTTTTAACCATTCAATTCTAGTTTTGTATTGTAATGGGAAAGCCCAATGAAAAAAAAAAAAACGCAATCATAAAAATAAAAATTTACATTAAGCCTGCCAAGATTTAGTAGCCCAAAGATTTGTTACATCAATTTAATCATGACATGTAAATAATAGAGTTGAACAATTTTTTCCAAATGCAAACACTTCTTAATAACAACTTTTCTTGTTTATTGTCTTAACAACTTGTTTGGATGGAGAGTAGAGGAAGGGAGGAGATGTGAAGAATAGAAGGGAATGGAATAAAAATGAGTATTAACATATTAACATAATTTTATCAATCAAATACGATTTGATTCTATTTTCCTTTGTGTTCTTCTATTAACTTTTGTAATAGTCAACTTGGCCTGAAATGATGAGATCACATAATGATGTAATAATTCTCCGCAACGAGATGTAATCATAGCTCCTTTATGATGTATAGATATAATCCTTGTACCATACTTAGAAATTTGAATGAACTTTTACTTAATTGGCTGGTAGGGGAACAAAAGTTTTTTAATTTTTTTTTTAATCCAAGAAGCACATCAGTCGTACGAGTGCTAATCTAGAAAAGCAAGAGAAGAGGCACATTGATCATCTCTTAAGAATATATGGTCCTTTTAATTCAATTATGAAAACTGGCTACTTAAAAGAAAAACTCACATATCCATTTTCAAGTTTGATTTGCATCCTTGTGATCTTTTGTCAAATTTTCTAGTTCATATCCACTAACCAAAAATCAAAGCGAGCACCAGAGCATTTGGTATTTGTATACGAGAATATCTAGCAACTCCATAAAAAGAAAGAAATTAATTTAAGCCAGTTCACATTTCACATAATGATTTAGCGAAAATCAGTAGCTAGCAAAACCACATAACAATAGGAAGAAACTATGAAAAATCTAAATTATCAAGGTGCTCCTAGACTCAAAATTCCACATTTCCATACAACCAAACAGGCACATTGTTACTTCAGCATATATGACACTCCAAACCATACAACCTGGCTATTTAGTTGCGCTGCCATTGGTGTTGCTGCTCAAAAGGGGGGAAAAGAGAGAAGAAAATGTTAACGGTTATCTCAAAATCTGAAGGAAATGAAGAAAAGAAATGATAATCACCAATGTGCACCCAAAGTATCCTCATTCAACATGTTATGTATATTCATTATTATCCATTAGCCAACATATACAAGAACCAATTTGTTTCCGTGCCTATTTATTGTACCGCTGTTTTTCAAGGTAATCAGACTCCTCTATACATGGTTCCCGATTCACATTGCTTTGAGGTATTTAAATTAATGGAAAAGCAGTTATATCTGCAAACATAGTTAGCAGCTGAGGATCAAGGGTTTTAGGATTTATTTGCATTTGGTGCATGGGATACTGTAAGGGGCTCAGATACATCTTGTAGTGCATATCTGAATGACCATTGAACAATTTGTTAAATGAAAAGGAAATTAGAAAATCTGTTTGTGGCACTTTAGAATTGTCTATAAATGCAGTAGTTATTTTATTTGTTAAAAATGTTATATATGAGCCGCATCATAAATTATGCGGTTATTGATCTTTTGGCTGACTCCATTTGTTTCTTTTGTTTTCTTTTTGTTAGCAACATAGGTTGCTTGTACGCGGATAAATGCAAAAGATACTTTCTGGATTGTTCTAAATTTTGAAGCATGACACTGAACTCAGACATCCTCTAAGGTACCTGACCTCAACATGACAAATCCCACACAGTCATCAGCCACCATATCAGTATTGCAAACAAACGGCTAAAATTGGTCATGTATATGAGAGCAGGGGCAGACCCAAATAGGCCCAAGGGTAGGTGCCTACCCTTGGATTTTGAAAAGAAAATTAGCCCATGGTTTTATGGGCTATTGCCTATACCTAATGAACAAGTTTGCCTACCCCTGTTGGAGCACAATATTTCTTCCAGTCCAACTCATTTTCTCATTATTTTTTGCCTGCCCCTGACCAAATTCCCGAGTCTGCCGCAGTCTGAGAGGTAATTGTTTATAGGGATGACATAATACACTTGCTTTATATGTAACAGTACCAGGTAATTGTTTGATATAGCATAGAAGTAATTTGTAAAGCATACAGAATAAGATACTAATAAAGCTCGGACAAGTATATTAAAGAACAAAAGCAGACCTTAAGTCATTTGCTTTACCTTCTTCTTCTTCTCAAAAACCTTTTTCCATTTTTGTTGATCAAGCTTTATTGCTTTGTCACTCCAGCTGCAACAATATTATATTATACATTACATTAGTAACCACATCATTTTTTATCTAACTTAGTGCAACAGCCATTATTTATGTAGAATTATCATAACAAAGCTGGAGAATTCGATTAAAGATCTCTTTATAAATTTGTAAATTCAAGAAATTGGAAACTGAATAGGCACTTGTAAATAGGCTAGGCTAGGCTAAATTAGTCGTTACGAGAGGCGTTTATAACTTAAAACTTTGTAAATAATTTTCTTATCAATATATTTGTTAGCGGCATATTGCCGACTAACCTTCAAACAACAACAACAACAACAACCAAGCCTTTTAGTCCCAAACAAGTTGGGGTAGGCTAGAAATGAAACCCAATCATAGTCACAAGGTGAAGAAGATAGTAATAAAATAATAATAAAAATAATAGTAGTACTACTACTAATAGTAATAATGGTACCACTAATAATAGTAATAATACCAATAATATACTAACTATACTATGCCTACACTATAGATCGTAGGGACCAAAGTCCTAAGCTCTATGTCCTTAACCCCAAACCCCTAAACACGCCTAAACAATATTTCCTAAGTCACGGTTTTGGTACGTGAATTGCTAACTTTCACGCGCTCCTGTGAGAAGCCAATTCTTTGGATACATTCCATTCCTTCAATTCCCTTTTTACTGCTTCCTCCCATGTCAATCTTGGCCGACCTCTGACATGGGAGGAAGCAATAAAAAAAGGAACTTGAAGGGAAAAAAAAAAATTGGATTCTGGACCAGTATTGACATGAAGAGCAAAATCAAGTGCATATTTCTTGTAGGTACCTAACAGCAGCAGAAAAATATAGTCCAAAATCAAAAAGTTTAAACTTGTTAATCTAATAATGGTTAATCAGAACTAAATAGTCGTCTTTATTTTATCCATTTCATTTTTTTTGTTTCCTGATATTGAATTGTCAAGAGGGTGAAGTAAATCATGAAAATCTAATATTTCAAACACGTATTTGACCAGTTCCATAATACTCTTGAGACATATACCTGAAGGCTTAATGAAGAAACGGCGAATTTACGATTGTATTTAATATATAATGAATATTTGAAAACTTCCCTAATCCAATACCCCAACATTGTTTTCAAGTAATAAAAAAATAAGAAAATAAAAAAGTTAAAAGCACCATATCCTCATTCAGGCAACAATTATACTACAAAGCAAGTTAAATTGTGAAAATTAAAGAGACTAACTTGAATTGGAGAACTTTGGTCAGATTGGAAGTGTGTGTTTGGAGCCACGCAATGGAAGCCAAAGTGAAAGACCCTTTCCAAGTGGTAATCAACTGATGGGGGTCAGTGTGTGGGACCCCGGTGTCACCTCTATACACACTCTTCCAAGCGTCCATCTCTCGAGTCTGGATTCTCTGCTCGGAGGAAAGGGTAAAGGAGAAAGGGAGGGAGGGAGGGAGAAGAGGATGAGAACGGTGGTTGTATCGCTTCTCTCTCAGGCGAGGATGAGAACTCGAAAGAAGACAGGGTTGTTGCCTCAACAAGGAGAAAAGGCAAAGATTTGGATTTGGGATGGATGATCAGGATTGAACGAGAGATGTTCAAAGGAGAAGAATCACCGTTTAATCTAGAGACTTCGGTATGTACTGTAACATTTTGGTTGATCCTGGATCACGCATAGTGCATGAATCCGTGTAACTGCTCCGTGGGACCGAATGCCGCTTGTCGAAGGTGTTCAAACTTCAGTAATTAACGCAGGAGCCTATTTTGAGTCATCGCGTCAATATATAAACAACTGTATATTTCTATTACCCTTTAATTAGGAGAAATTATCCGATTGATCAACTATATAGGCTTGCTCTATAAAGATTTACTGTCAATATATAAACAACTGTATTTCTAACCATAATGAAAATAATCAAGCAACAAACAAATAATCATATAGTTATAATTTGAGTTTTGCTCTTGGGCCGCCGACTCCTTGCCGGAATTTCAAGATTTAATTTCTTGGGCCAATGGGCTCTTTGCCACCCATTGCCTCCATTCTTCTGGAGATTTCAATTCCCGCTCTCAATCTGAAATGATCCTAGATCGTTGAGATAGAATAGAGAAAATAGAATCAAGAAGAAATAGTAATTTTGTGTAATTTCAAGAAAAAAGAGTAATGTCTGACAAGCAGAACCAAGATCGAATGCAAACAGCAATTCATCTAGTTTCACAACCAAAAAACATGAAAATCGAATTACAACTCAATTTGTCTTATATAGGCAATGCAACTCGTAGGAAAAAGTAAATAAAACGAATGCAGGAATCTATAGATTTATTCTCGGAGCACCACATCAGCGTGAAACGCTGATGAGTCTAACAAACTCCTAACCGATTCCTGACAATATCAGCAAGCAGTTCATCAGCTTCCTTCTCTAGTCATCTCTCATGTTCTTCTCCATTCCTTAATACTCGGTCCCAGCTTGTCCGAGTAACAAGGATCTATCGTGCTCGCTTGGCTTTGAGTAACAGAGGGACCACCTACAGAGGCCTCTTTCTTATATAAAAACTAACATGTTCCCTTGCCCGTTTGACCAGCAACTCCTTCTTCATTTAAATCACCCTTCCCAACGGTTATCCCCAAATTAGCCTCAATTCGTTGCAGTCCTCTCCCCTTAACAACATTCGTGTCCTCACGAAACAAATTAGGAAACCTCTGAGCAATTAAATCATAATCCTCCCATGTGGCATCATCCCTGTGCTGGTTTTTCTAATGAATTAATACCTGAGTTTGTGCAGCATTCCTTTTCTTCACCATTCTACGAGCCAGAATTTCTTGAGGTTCCTGTGCAGTAACAGTAACCGGGCCTATGACCGGTAGTGTTGGAGAAGGTAATTGAGCACTCCCTAGCTTGCCCTTAAGCTGTGAAACATGAAAAACGGGGTGGATGAGTGAATTAGGTGGGAGGTTGAGCTTGTACACGACAGTACCAATCTTCTGGATAATCTCAAACGGGCCATAAAACTTAGAGCTCAGTTTCTGGTTTCGTATACCACCCACTGAAACTTGGCGATAAGGTTGTAGTTTGAGGTAAACCCAATCACCCTTTGAAAATTTCCTCTCAGTTCTATGCTTATCGGCATTTCTTTTCATACGATCCTGAGCTTTTCTCAAATTTTCCTTCAATTGGGTCAAAGTTGCTTGTCTATCCCTCATAAAAACATTAACTGCCTCAACTTGGCTGCGGGGAACACTTCCAATAGCTAACTGAGGAGGAGGGTAACCATAAAGGGCCTCAAAAGGAGTCAATTTAATGGCACTGTGCCAACTCGAATTGTACCACCACTCTGCAAGTGATAGGTACTCTTTCCATTTGTGTTGCTTATCATAAACCATACTCAAATACTGCTCTAAACATTGGTTAACCTTCTCCGTTTGACCATCCGATTGAGGGTGATATGCTGTACCCATGTTCAATTTAACCTCCAATTTAGACATAAGTTCACTCCAGAATTTACTGGTAAACACCGGGTCCCGATCTGATACAAATTCAGTTGAACTGAATTTTTTTTTCCCACGCGCACAGTAATCGCGCCAAACAAGCCCTAAGAATATTTAAAGACATACAATATAAGTTGTATTTTGCAGTTCATATCAAAATTATGATTTATGATATTTATTTAGTGCTTATAAGAGGATTTTGATCCTACCAAAATTTGCGGCGAAGAGTAATATATAGAGTATATATTATTTTAAACAAATAATTTACATGAGAAAAATAAAAGTTTAAAATGTGCAAAATAAAAAATATTTCAAATTTCATTTTATATTTATCAATTATTCAATATAATAATCAACTGAAATAAAATCACTTATACCTACCTCCTCGATAAGTTAATAAGATATTAATAACACAAATTTATCCATTCAAGAATAACACAAATCTGTATGCATGAGTTAATTGTTTTGACTTTTATATATCAAGTTTTGAATATGATGTCTTCACTATATTTGCACAACTTTTAAAGCATCTTGTGCATTACAGAATTAGACCGAGTTGATCTGAATTCTGATTGATCAGTCCAATTTAAAATTCAAATGATAAGGTGACACAAAGGATCCGCACTGCACGGCTACACCCCAAATTAATATCACCCAAAGTAACTCAAATTTTGGGTATAGATTCAGACCGTCCGTTTTGCTTTGGTATAAATATTAAAGAAATCCATGCATTCACTCGAATCTCATCGTACGGTTCAGATCTAAACTCAAATTTTGAGTTACTTCATAAGATCTGGACAAAAAAAACACAGTTCGTTTGGAAATCCAAATCCAAATCGAACTCTCTCCACATCCGGCTTGCTCTTTTCAAGCATTGAATGCTTCTGGAAGACTGAAATAGCAACGAAACCCGGCCTTTATCCTCCTTCCTAGGGAGATCCAATGATCAACCGAATTTGAAGACAATTTCTTCTCACTTGATTTTTCTCCATCCTCTCCAGTCTCCAGTTCAGTACTCAAACTCTCCCTCCAGTTTTTTCTTTCAATTCCCAGTCCTATGTTAGTTAAAGAACATGATCGATGGAGGCGGGGATGTTGCTAGGGGGGCCCAAATTGATCCCCAAATACCCTAAGAACCAGAATTTCCACTAGCAATAGCCAATATGGCCATGCCGTATCAAGAATCGCCATTGCACAAATCCTGGAATCCTCCGGCTTCGAGCACTCTTACCGCAAGCCTATAGATGCCCTTGCTGATGTAATGCTCCGGTACATATCCCATGTCGGTAAATTGTCTGTCTTCTGCTCCAATATGTCGGGTCGAACCAATTGCAATGTGTTTGATGTTATTCATGCACTGGAGGAGATTGCATCGGTTCATGGGTTTTCAGGTCAGTCTGATCCTAACCATAGTTTGAGCAACTCTGGTGTAGTTCTTGACCTCTACAGATTTGTTGGAACAGAAAGGGAAGCCCCTTTTGCAGGTTTAATCACTGGATTTCCAGTTGCACGCAACAGAAGGGTAGAAACTTCCCAAGTTGCTGAAACTGTGGTAGGAGGTCATATACCGGGTTGGTTACCGCCTTTTCCGGACCCGAGAACGTACATCAACTCTTCTGATAGTGATGAATGTTCCGTACCCAGCCAACAATGCGAACAGCCTCATTTTAGCTTTGGAAAATTCTTTTCTTTGAAGGGATCAGATGGTTTTGCTCCAATTGGGCATAACAGTGTAGAAAGAGAGAATGAAGTGGTTGAGAAAACCTCATTTCGGGTCCCACCCCTGACTCATGGAGAGAGGCAAGTGTCAGATATAACCATAGAAAAGGTATTTAAGTTATTTCAACCTTTGCACCTGTACTTGAGTACTCTGGCTGGGGGAAAGATAACTGAAGAAAGAGGTGCTATTTCTACCAAAAGGCCAGTTGTTCGGTTTAGAATTGGGGTTTATATGAAATCTATGTCAAAGGTGCTGTCACTTAGAGATACTGGTTTTAAGGAGGATTCATGGACAGTGAAAGAAGAAGAAATGGATAGCAAGAAAAGGAGGGCTGAGATGATACTGAAGGAATCAATGGAGAAACCGAATGAGCTTGCACAATTGTGAGAGATAAAGAAAATGGATTTGTTAGGCACCAACGTTTCGAGTTTAGAGGTAGCTGTTGGGTATACTCTCGTTGTTTCTTTTGAAAGGGGAGATTTACATTTATTAGGAGAATTCTTTCCAGGATTTATGTGAATTTATTTAAAGTGTAAAATGAATATGATTTTTTTATGAGGGTAGGAGAGTCAAATGCAATGAAATTGATGTAGTTAAGATTGAAACTGACCATTTTTAGTAAGGGCTATGTACTAAAGTGCTTTTTCAATTTAGTTGCTTTGTCTTTTGTTTATCATGTGTCCATGGTTCTAAGTGGCATCCACTTGAATTTTGATATACGACCAAAGCAGTAGTCAAAACCCTTATTAAAAGGCAAGTTAAGAAAACCATTGCCAAAATTGGAGAATCTCATTGTGTAGTAACTCTGCTCCAGATGGGGATCACGGAGCGGACCGAAGGGGAGGGTAGGTGAAAAATCGGAAAGTCCACCTGCTCCACAAAAAAAATCAGGGGGGAGGGAACAGCAGCGAGAGTTACTTCGTTACTCTTAGACATTCAAAAATCTTCCCCTCCAAATCATGGTGTAGCCGGAGGAAAAATTGACCAAATTTATCCTTTTGACGCCTCTTGCTGTTCTCCTCTTTTGTTTTCCCTCCAAAAAGCAAATGAAAGGTCTTCCCGTGATGTCTCAGAGCAATCAGGTCTTCTTCTAGCAAGTATTTACTGTGCAACCCTTCTTGTGATGTATGCATCTCAACATACTGCACTGCTGCCACCTCTTCAACACTAAGCCTAGATTTAACTTATCTGAAATTCAATATAAAACAGCAAGTAGTATAAAATCTAGTTATGTCATGTTTTATCATAATAACATGGTTGCCCATTGAATTTTCACTATTTTCATTTTTTGCATGTTTTCAAGACCAAACTTTATACTAATTAGCAACAATAGTGAAACAGCAAAAGACTTTGGTAGTTTAATGGCGTACTGAGCAATAAAAATTATCTTAATGATTGCACATGATTCAACTTGTTTTTTTTCTTGGTTTTGAATCTGCTCCATTTGTTTGGGTTGATTATTTTAACTAATTGTAAATTGATATGTCAACCACATTTGCCAGGCCAATCAAATTCTATGTTTACCTGACAAACTGAAACTATGAACGAGGAGGGTTCCATGCCTCAATTTTCATGCCTCCACCATGCCTCCATTTTTAAAACTTAATAACTCAAAATTTAAAACTTAAAAGGCAAAATAAAACCGTTGGATATAATCTATATCATTTTATCTATGCACGTGTAAAAAATTATGACCTTTTAATTTGTTTTGGTTGTATACAAGAGCTTTGTAAAAACGTACTATGTGGATAATTTCTAAACGTTGAT
Organism: Carex parvula; assembly: GCA_025461045.1. NCBI lineage: Eukaryota > Viridiplantae > Streptophyta > Magnoliopsida > Poales > Cyperaceae > Carex > Carex parvula. Next base: position 1,216,137 of record JAJGRW010000130.1, on the reverse strand, counting down.
TTTCAACTATATTGATTCACATAAAAACAAAATCAAAATGTGATAATTTTTTATGGCACATAGATAAAGGATGTAGATCATATCCAACGGTTTTATATTTGACTTTTAAGTTTTAAATTTTGAGTTATTAAAGGTTTAAAATGGAGGCATGGTGGAGCATGAAAAATTGAGGCATTGGAACCCTCCTCACTATGAACACATGGTTTTTGGGTCAGGTTGAGGGAGTTGGTCTGGCAGATTGGTACCAATACCTTTCTAATATTAAGCACTTAATTAGAGCAAAGAAACAATGTTTTTTTTATTTTCTTTACTAATTTTAAGCACTTAGTTGGTCAGGTTGTAATGCACGATATCAATGACTCGATAATTTTATCTTTTTCTTAGAGGGTGGGGATGGCTTATTACAAGTATGGGCAAAATTGTCAATAGTTTGGTATCCAGTATCTGATCGAGCTTGTGTAATTGAGAGTAGTTTGATCTGATCGAGATTGGTATGTACTAGTGAGTACTGGTACGCAAATATTTCATGAGGTGAGGTGGGTTCAGAGGGGGAAGGGGTGGCAGCCTGATTTTTTTTTTTGTATTCTACTCTTTTTCATTTTTTATTAATATAATTTCTTTTT